>CCAG010019646.1:0-58060 GCA_001077435.1 Glossina morsitans morsitans | reverse complement strand
AATAATAATAATAATAATAATAATAACAAAAATAAAGCCGAAAGCCTTAGATGCTAGTGCTTTAAGACTTTAGTCTTAGAATTTATTCCCTGGCTAAATTTATATAATAATAATAATAATAATAATAATAACAATGAACTGCATTTCAATTATTTCGTTACCCAAAAAGAAAGCAATTTTATTATCGAAAAGTCCACCGTATTTTTCTTTCCTTTTACTTGTTATTTTAAAAGTATTGCCAATAAATTGTTGGAATTATGCTGCGTGTCATTCAGAAAAATGGTTTTACGAGAGGGAAGCATTTCAATCAAAAAAAAAAAAAAAAAATTGGTTTGGGAACATGTTTTCTTAATATAACAGATTTTTTTATTAATTTTTACAATTGGTCTGCAGTTTCAGCACCACAAAGCTAGCCTTCTACGTTCAAATAGTTTCTCTCATTCCTGTTTTACGATAGTTTTATGCTTCTCGTCTAGCTGACAACGAAAGCTTGCAGTTTTGGCGCAGTTAGCATATCCAAATTCGATCTCAACAAGTTTTATGATTCATAGAATATTAGTCACACAATCTTTAAACTAGCATGAACCGTTGGTAGTCGCTAGGTTCAACACTTTTTTGCCTCTTGAATAAGATTTTGGAAATTATATCTTTTTTATACACGCGTACTGAAGCTACATTATCGTAGTTTTGTATGGACATGAAAACTCTCCAAAGGCACTTCCCAGCAGGACGTTTTCTTCATTCTGGAGCTGTTTCCGGAGCGCTTGGGGAACGATTTAAAATTTCAAGTTTTTTTTAGGGAAAGCAATTTTTTCCGCATTGTCTAGAAAGTGCACAGCATCTGTTTAGACAATACAAAGAAAGGGATGTTCTGAAGGAGCACTGCACAAGTATTCCCTTTTAAAGAGCCATTGAAAAATCAGGAAATTATTTTCTCTTTGCGTAAAAGTTGCAAAATACTTTACTTAATCCGGGCGTGATGTATGAGTTTTTCAGCTTATCCTAGCAAGTAAGTTTTTAGTTTTTTTTAATTCAACATTTTTTAAACAAACAACAAATTGTAGATCTTTCTTCGTAGCGGGTATATTTCTTGAAAAATCACCTGACTCCTTTTACTAATTTCAATATCATCCTAGGTAAACGTTTGCCTCAGATCTCCGGTCAGGTCGTTGTTATGACCGCATGATGCCAATTTACGTTTCTATTTTATTACGATCATTTCTATTTTATTGCGCTTAGTAGCTGAACAAGATTAGATTTAACTGAGAGTAGTATGAATAGCTCGTTAATTTTCTCCTCCAGCGCTTGTGGTATAAAAGTATACTAAGTTTGTGTTGATATATGCAGAAGAAGGAGAAATTGAGACAGACCCACTCTTTACTATACCGATCAATTCAGAATGACTTTCTAAATCAGAGTCTGAACCAATCTAAACTTGTCTATCCATTTGTGTGGTTTCTTTTGCTATATTTAACCCACAGGCTACAAATTTTTGAGATATTTGCATGAAATTTGTTAGGTTGATGTGTGTTAGCCCAAGAAAAATCAATTCTATTGAAAATGATTCGGATGGGACCAATTTTTCAGCTACTTCCCATATTAAGCCTTATTTGCAAAAGTCATTATGTCAATAATTGTATTAAATGAACTGGTGTAAAGTATCTAATGATGGGCCGTGGCACACTATAATGTTTTCGCTTGGTTTTTTAATATGCTTTTCCATCTTCTCCATTGTGCGGCCTGATATTAATAGTGTGGAAAATCGGCCAGATCGGCTTTCCAAGAGACCAATATGATCCATTATTCAAGAAATGGTGGCTGGTTTGCTCGTGTAATCACTATATCTTTTCTTATTGTGAGCGCATAGGTGGGTGGATCAAGCCTATTTTCAGTCTCAATCTAAGCCAAAAAAAAGATTTCTAATTATCCTAATTTTTCCGATGGCTAACATTTCAACAATGTCCTGTAGACGGAGAGATCCGAAGCTTAGAAGCATATTTCTGGATTTTACGATTGTAGCAACAAATCTACTATAATCTCATCGACTGAACTCGGTTATAAGAAAAATTCGGTATTATTGCAAGACATGGAAACGTAAAGAAAAAGAATTAAGCGCACAAAACGTAATTTGTTGTTGATTACCATATTTACCATTGATTTGTGTTATACGAATCCACACCAAATTTTGTCCCTTCGAAAATGTAAAGAGCTGGTTTACGTTGTCGCCTTGTATGTATTGCACTCCACAAATGGTCGCAGCAGTATATTGCAGAAAAAATTTGATCGAAATTCCAACCAGAAGTGGATTTTATTTATGTTTACTTTCGAAAACAAAAAAGGGATGACCTTACATATATATATATATATATATATATCTACAATATTTATATGGAAACTTTCTCAATTTCCATTATTCAACAATAAATAAAGTCAGCTTATTGCTTAAATTCCACTTGTCCCTGCTTTTATATCTTTCTTATATTTTGTCTGAACTTAAACAAATTAATGCTTTTATTACTACTGCAAAGTGTTGTCATATGCTTTCAACATACTTTTGCATACTCGTACATTACTCCACATTTGAAAATTCATTACCATGAAGTATATCAAACCAGGGTATGTTCATTTCCATATTCCGTTTGTAACGTCTAGAACAAGAAAAAACGAAATCTTTCAATGGTAGTCCCTCTGTGGGTTTTCAAAATCAACACAAATTGATATTTTATCAGTTTTATGGACAAAGTCGACAATGTGTGCGTGTGCCTCTCACTAATTAAAGAAAAGAAATATTGCAAAATGCGTTGCTAATTAACACCTAGTTCGACTTAAGCATGTACTAATTACACGAACCTCTTCTTCCAAAAATTGTGTTACTTCGCACACCGGGCCTGACCTCTAACCTAAGAAGAACTAAAATTTCATTGGGATCATTTACTCATTTAATTCATTTAATGCATGCTGGCTCACAGTGATTGATAATCGTTCTCCATAGAAGTTCGCAACATTATCGCTTTCACGATTTCTTTTTCCAATATCTCTTATTCACTGCGACCGAATGGATGGGTATCCAAGTTTCATTTCAAGACAAATATATTTTCCATTTTAAGTTTTTTTTTCCCCTTTTCCTTTCCGAATGGTTTACATAGTTAATAATAAAACGATTTTTGGTATGAAAACACAATTCATTTATCTTAGCCATGCATTACTTGATGATGTTGGTAATGGTGGCGGCTGTATTAGCAGCAGCATCGTAAGCTAGAAATTTTCAAGTGGTAAAATAATGCAAACACAAACATTACTTACACTCTGGCATATGCGTGCACACCCACAAACACAAAAGATTTTAATAAAACATAGATACCGAGCAAGGAAGCATGCAAAACAAAGTCTAAAGTATACATGCATTTAAAATATGTGGAAAAAGGAGGAAAGTTGAAAATGGTTTACGCTATATTATGGCTTAGAACTTATATTTATAGAAAAAACAAAAAAAAAAAATGAAGAAAAAAAAGAATATAATTTTTTTTTTTTTTTTTTTTTTTTTTTTTTTTATATATATGTTTACATATATACACATATACGCTTGTGGGGCATGCATGTATGGCCTTTGGGGAGTTTAGTTTATGCATATGTAAGTTTTCTTAAAATGAAATGCACATGATTGCGAGTTTTTCTAACAATAAAAAAGTTTTAAAACATTTTCTAGTTTTCTCAAGCATTTAACCACTGGTCAACAATGTTTGGCTTAGATTTCATCTAAACAAACACAATTGTATCCGTAAAGTACACTCTTTCCGGAATATATTCTAGAATTTTCTCAAACACACTTAATTTAAGTGTTTTTTGTTTTGTTTGAAGAATTTTAAAATTAAATTTAAATTTGATGAAAAAATTTATTCTTTTCAATAAATAACATATGTAAGCAAAACTCTTTGAATTAATAATAATAATAATAATAAGTTCACTTTTAATATTCTAAACAATTTGTTGTACGAGGGTAGATCATGTATGCAACACCGACGCAGACCTGAGATAGAATCGTGTTTTATTGTGCCTATGGATTCGGAATCACTTTCTTTTTGGATAAGCAGTTAGTCCATCTATCGTTGTTTCACGTTTCTGTTTCGTCGCGGGGCTCTTTTCAAGCTCAAGACTCTGCTTGGGGAAAGGTCATAAAAATATGCAGATTCTGTCTGCTTTAAGGTCAAATTTCATCAAAGTATGCTGAAAACGTGCAGCTGATTAGTTGAGTGCAAAAATACACCGACACCAGTCAGATAGAAAGCTGAAAAAAAAAGGGATTGAGGAAATAATTACAAATCGATTGTTTTAATGAAAGCCCGATCGGTTCCATATGCGTCAGGCTTCGCGCTTGCATTCGTTTTTTGAAAAATTTAATTCTACAAAAGCAGTTATCGAACACATTATATACCACATATATATACATACATATTTATAAATATGTGCACACGTATATGCATACATAGTAGTAGTGATCATCTTCTTTTCTTCATCTTCTTCGTTTTTAAATATTGTACAGGCCGCAATTATGCGCAATTAGCGCACTTAGCCCACTTATATACTGAAGTAACTGAGAAAAACGTCAATTGCTTGAACCAAATTATCCCCTTCTTAAGTACAATATTTTCGTTAGTTATTATCAATAAAGTGCGAAAAAAGAGAAAAATTTGACAGAAATCGCGAGCATATATTCTCGCTCGCTTTATATATTAAAGTTGTCTTTATACTCTGCACCATTTGTGATACAGGATAAATTAAGTTTGCCTGCGTGGATGTAACCCGCAAAAGGGCTTAAGATACACCCACCTTTCATTATTCAAAAAATGATTTTGTCTTAAATATGTCTATCCATTTGTCCGTCTGATGTCCGTCCATGTAAATTTGTGCTCAACCTCGCCGTAATTTTTGAGATATTTTAATGAAATTTGACTGGTCTATACCGAATTTGGGTCACGTAGGTCAATTTATTGGATACCATCCCATATAAGGATTCTCAGGTAATGTAAACCTTTATACGTCAACAAAGCTCCAAGATGAAAATTTTATATGATATGTTGCGAAAATTAATTGAACCAAATGTGAAGTGAATGAGTGTATATCTTGGAGTCTACGGCATATAAGATTTCTCATGAACGGTGAGCCCTTCAGAAAAAGATTTCATTTTTTAATATTTTGGAATGAAAATTTGCAGTTTGGCAATAAACTTAACGGTATGCAATATGGATCAGATGAATCTATTTCTAGACACTAAACTTTAAAGGGGTTATCATGAAAAGCCAGCCCTTATATGGAGAGAGCATAGTGTCCGGTTTTTTATGACGAAAACTGAAAAATAATAAAATTTGTGGGAATTGGGTGATGCTTTGGGCGTTCTCTCCAATATGCGGGATTTCATGGAAAGTACGAGCATAACGCTTAATTGTGGGTGCACCATTACCAAAGCGTGCAAAGAACAGCACTAAGCGAAGTGGTGTTGGGTATCCAATAACCGCTCTTGCCCGACTATAACGTTCTTTTTTGTTTTAACCTACAAAAATAGTTGAAATATTAGTTCGCTTGCCTTGCAGTTTTCATGTTTCTCAGCATAAAGCATAAACGGCTTAAGCGAGCAAACAAGCTATACACGCATTTTGGGATACTTTTTACGAAATGTGAAATAACGCGCCGGCAATGGAGGCTCCAAAAAAAGCAAGAAGACTTTATAGCAATATATGTGATAGCAGAAGATCGCGACCAATTTGTAACTACCCTTAGGCGAATACATTTTCATGTAAAGCAGTGTACACTAATCGATAAATTGCTTTGCATCGTTTTATAAAACTGTCTCTCAATGTTTTGCAAGTTTTTCAATCGCTTTTTTCTTATGAAACGAGGCATTCTTTTTCTTAAAAAAACAAAAAAAAAAAAGACGCGTGAGACAAGTTCTTGATTTGTTTGAAAGCGAAAAAAGCGGAAAACGGCGGAAATGAAAATTTACAAGCACTAAGTAAAGGAATTATGGCATATGTTGCAAAATTGATATTTGAATTCGTCAAAATTTTGTTGTGTCTATAAATTACCTTTGTCAAGGCAGCAGATGAATTCCATCCAATAAATCAAAATTTTGTATTTTGCTTGAAACTCAAGACTACGTTGAACGAGTTCCTTATACATGCTGCATGAAAGAAAATAATGAAACATAAATCCTTTTTAATCCCATCATATGATAATAGTAATATAATTCCATGCAATATGGGATGTCCCATAACTTCTCCCCTTGCACTTGCTTGTAAGCACACTCTCAGCTTCACTTCTATATTTAATTTTTTTTGCAATCCATTCATTTCCATTTTGGGATTTAAACCTGCACACATTTAGATAGCTATCAAATAGTTCTATGAGTACGGAATGGGCTTCTGTGTCTCAAGAGAAGTAGCATGAATTTTTTCAATCACCTAAGAAGTAATTCAAAAGGGCACAAGTTCATGTATTGTTAAAAGTAGTTATTTCCTCATGGAACAACTTTCGGTTGAACGGATTTTATGAAAAGATATAATAGTATGCAATAATTGTAATCTTTCGGATCATTATGATCAAACAACTTATGAGAGATTGTGCAGACTAAGCAGAGCAAGAAAGGCTTTTGGCAGTGAAAAAATTGAAGCAAACCAAATACGAATTTTTAGAACACCAAGCTTCAATTCCTTGTGCCATATATTTATTTTTATGTGGCAAGGGTTTTCATTAAATTGTGAAACAGTAGCAGACACGAGGGTGTATTTTGAACACCTTTCGACAAATAGTTTCAGTAATGGGGAATATTATGCTGAATATTAAGAGCTATGTCAACGAAACTCGCAGCGCGTTTGTTTTATAGGCTGGAACTACACTAACCGGTCCGCATTGTTACATATACATACAAGAATATACACATATATGTACTTATTTATTTTAAGGTTGTATGTATGTATGTAAATATATAAATTTCATATACATGAAGACATTCAGCTAAAAGAGGGAAAGAGTTTACGAGGAGAGCCATAACCGAACTTTTGAAATAAACGGTTCATTAATTGCAAAAATACCTAACATTCTGGAAAATTGTAATTTACATTTACATTTACATATAGTTAGGTTTCATTTCGTTTAAATTTTGCGACTCTGCTCTATTGTCATCGCTATTTCTTAAGAATTTAACTGAAAGCTAACAGTAAGCGGAAGACAGGCACGTGTTTTGAAAAATCCTTTATCTACTAATATTCTTAAGAAAAAATAAAATCTTCTTAACTAAATTTCTTACGCAACCCATGTGGCAGTACAGAGTGGAGTCCTGCGTAAGAGCAAAAAAGGTGTTCCCAACCAATACACTAAGTTAACATATAGTGGCGTTGATTCCAGCTAGTTGTGCTAGGCTTATATTATATGAGCATGTCTCAAGAACGTTCACCAAAGCATCCAAGCATGAAAGTTCCGATCAAAGGCAACAAACAACACAAAATTCGAACTCATCAACATAATGAGTGCATTGGAGTGCATTAAGCAGAAAACATTAAGCAGAAATGGGCTGAAAATGACATTCATGCATGTGCTGAGGCAGAAAACTACCGCAATTAAAAATTTCACATAATTTAGATAAAATATTTATGATCTTTAACACCTGCAAAGCGGTGAACATGAAATCTCTCTGTTCTTTGAAATATTTATTAACGAGAATATATAGAGTCATCAGATAATGTGCAATAAAACCTAACTAAACGATATTTTATATCTTGGGATCATGCCATCACTATTTAAAAATGATCGTCTCCGAAGTTCTGTGAAAAATCAATCCTGGAACAAATTTTTGCAGTTTTTCTCCATATAAATCCACTCTTACTTTTTAACTAATAACACGAGCAATCTTCTTGAATAAGGGCATTGAGAATGCATGGTTTATTAGAGTAAGCTAATGCTCCACCCCGTAGTAAAGAGTCCAATAGGCATTTTCGGAAATTGCACAACCATTGAACTTTTCTTCCCCCTTCATTAGCATTCTGCATTCAAGGTAACTGCATTGCCATGTTCCTGTTAAGAAATAATGTTGACATGCCCACAAACCACAGCCAAAAGTTGGTTTTGTACATCGGATGAGTTTCCTCTATCCCAAAGAGGCAACAATCCTTATCTGCTAAGGCATTTAAAGAAATACGAGCTTTATTCCACATGCACGAAATATTACCGTAGGTTCATTATTTTTCTAAAAAGTTTTAGCATTTTCTGTAAAAAATTCTGAAGAAAATTTTGCTCCAAATCTCAATTGAAAGTGTATTTTGTTTGAGTTTACTTGGTGCTGGCGATGTGGAAAAAGCGAAGAGGAGAGCAGGCGGCAGACACAGTAGAGAACATTTTTGAAAAACCTCTTAATAAACTTGAAAAATCTTTTTTATTAAGTCAAATACATTTTTTAGGGTTAAATTCTTGTTTCACACAGACAAGGCCACATAAGCAAAAATACACACACCTTGTGGGACAGAAAAGAAAGAAAGAAAAAAGAACTGCAAAGTTTCATATGTCCCCGAAAGGGAGTTTAAATTAACTTTTATGAGATTGCATCGAATTTCAAGTACCTGTTGACGTTCGCTTCAGCGAAAGAAGTAGAAGTCATCAATACTTTCAATATCTTGTGGAAAAGCTTAATAAACGATCAACATTTCAAATCAGCTTAAACTCCAAGACGAACAAAACTTATCTATGGCAAAAGTGAGCTTAATAGTAAATAAGTTTTAGTAAAAATGATGCGAGAAGGAGCAGTTAAATTTTTGTCAATTGTTTGTACGAAAGTTGTCTGGCGAAAAAATTAATAAGAAATGCTACAAAAGGAAGGGAACGTAATAAAAAGTGTGATGATAAAATTGAAACAAAATGTTCTCCTCACAAACTCAACTTGCTTGCAATAAAGCAGAAAAAAAAAAAAACAATGCGAAATTAAGTTTAGTCTGGCACATAAAAGATTGTTAATGGCAAACATTCGGGCTGGTATACGCAAAGGAAAAAATAAATAAATAAGGAATGAAGAAAAGGCAAAATGGCAAGATAGTAAAAATAGGTTTTTTTTTAAAGTTTACCTGAATACTGGAATACGCTACGATAAGGTTTTTTTTTTTTTTTTTTTTTTTTTTTTTTTTTTTTAACACATGTCTGAAGTCTTTTGGAAATGGAGAAAGCTTTGAAATACTGGCAAAAAAAGATTGACTAAAATAAAATAATACTTTTTTTTTTTTTTTTAAAGAGATCTAAAGTGTATTCATAATGTTAAGTACGCTTATTGTAGATTAAATCACGTTGGAAGCTACTCTTCAACTACACCTTCGGTCAGATATTTTCAAAATTAATTAAATCCTTGAGTGCCATTAAAACACATAATATAATAATAAGCATATGTAGTAAAAAATATTTAAACAAAAAATCTCAACTTTAACGCAATGTATATTTTATTTGAAATTCTTTGATTGCAGCTAAACTGTCTGCAGAACCAAAAATTCTTAATGTTTATGTTGCACAAAAAAAAAAAAGAAAAAAAAAAAACGAATTTTAAATTGTATTTACGTACATTTTTGTATTTATTCGTTCCTTTTTTTACACAAATTTTCTTTACAACCAAGCAAATATTTGCTGTTCATTTTTGACATGCATTTACATAGGCTTCCATTCGCATGTACTTTCTGTTAATTTTTACGACCAAAAAAAAAAAAAAAAGAGAAAAGCAAAAAAAATTTCCTGCTGTTAATTAAAGCATAAAAAAATTTGAATAATTTTTATGAATTCAATTTAGTTCTTTTTTTTGTTTTTTGTTTTTTGTGTCTACAGCCGAAGAACGAAGTCTACTCATTAAATTCGGTCGTTTGTCAGTGTTACATGGCCCGAATAAACATTACATAAATTCGCCACTGACGTTGATCACTTCTGCCTCTTCATCCATCTGTCGTCCGTTAAACTTCTTTAAGGTAGATCAAGTGAAATGTATCTATAAAATTCATTGATTCACTTTTCTCTAAGTCAGTGATCACAGATTCGAGTCATTTCTGCCTCTTCATCCATCTGTCGACTGTTAAACTTCTTTAAGGTAGATCAAGGCAAATATATATAAAGTCGAGTCATTCATTGATTTCAAATTTCGCAGATATATATAAAGTCGAGTCATTCATTGATTTCACATTTCTCTTAGTCAGTGATCACAGATTCGAGTTATTTCTGCCTCTTCATCCATCTGTCGACTGTTAAACTTCTTTAAGGTAGATCAAGTGAAATATATATAAAGTCGAGTCATTCATTGATTTCAAATTTCGCAGATATATATAAAGTCGAGTCATTCATTGATTTCACATTTCTCTTAGTCAGTGATCACAGATTCGAGTCATTTCTGCCTCTTCATCCATCTGTCGACTGTTAAACTTCTTTAAGGTAGATCAAATGAAATATATATAAAGTTGAGTCAATACTCATTGGTTTCGCAATTCTCTAAATCAGTGAACACAGGTTCAGTCATCATTGATTCACTTTTCTCTAAGTCAGTGATCACAGATTCGAGTCATTTCTGCCTCTTCATCCATCTGTCGTCCGTTAAACTTCTTTAAGGTAGATCAAATGAAATATATATAAAGTCGAGTCATTCGTTGATTTCAAATATCGCAAATATATATAAAGTCGAGTCATTCATTGATTCACTTTCTCTAAGTCAGTGATCACAGATTCGAGTCATTTCTGCCTCTTCATCCATCTGTCGACTGTTAAACTTCTTTAACGTAGATCAAATGAAATATATATAAAGTTGAGTCAATACTCATTGGTTTCGCAATTCTCTAAATCAGTGAACACAGGTTCAAACATCAAGTGGGGAGTATAATTTATTTCTTCTTCTTTTCTTTTGGAAATTTTACATTTTTAGTTATAGCGCATGCATTTTCTGGCAACTCAGAGCATATCCGGGCGGTGTGAAGGCTTCATTTTAAACTTCGCTGTAATAAGATTATCAAAAAGGTCTAAATAGCAATCAAAGAGAAGAACTAACAGTTAGAACTGGCAGCAATCGTGATTACTAATAATTCGGTGTTCGCGGTCTCAAATCATACCACGGTTTGACCACACATGGCCGTAGGTAGAGGGAGTTTTTAATCGGTAAAGACATAACACTAACTCCCACTAAGCTACGGCCAGCTCCCTATGTTTTCTCTTCCCTTCATTCTTCCTAAAGGACCCCGTGTCGGGGGACATCCCCACATTAAAAAAAAAAAAAAAAATTCGTTTTAAAAACGAGGCTTAAATGGAAAAACCAACGTTATTTTTTTTTAAAAAAACAAATTTATTTCTTTATTGTTTTAAGGAATGTTTTGAATCCTTTAGAAAATGTGAAAAAAAAAGTTGAGTACTTGAAATTTCGGGCTTTTACGCAAGCATGCTTTAGACAGGCTTGTGTCAAGTGAATATTTGCTGGGAAGTTGCGGCCTGTTAACATAACTTGCTGGTTGATATTTAAAACTTTTTCTCACACCCACAGATGCCTTTAGAAAAAAATTTACGTTCATTTAAAAGTGTTTTCAAACACTTCATTGAGATGTCTTGTGCGTAAATATGAGACTGAGAAGCGATTCCATGGCTTTCAATGTTTCTATCAGGGAATTAAAAGTTTTGATATGAAGTTTTTGCCGTTGATTACAAATTTGGTTTTTTTCCTACTCTCTTACTCTCTCTCATCCTGTCGTTAACAGATGCAGTGGAAAAAACATTTTCTACCAAAAAATCTTCGAGGGAAGGGAATAAGAAAAAACATTTGGGCTTTTATTTCTATAGTGCGGGATTCGCGAAGTAACGAAGAAAAAAATAAAAGAGATATGATAAGAAAAATCCTACCAATGCCAATAATACAATGAAATCAAATGAAAGTTTTATTTGTATTTTATTTCATGATTTTTAAGAACAGCGTGCATCATAATTTTAACAACTTTTATTTTTTCATATATATTTTTTACCTTTCTCTGGTGCGCTTCGTAGAATTTTTTTTTAAAGTTGATTTATGTTCATCTCCTTCGGATAACTTACTGCGTTAGATAAAAGGTATTTTCTTATGCATATGGGACTGAAACATTGAGGAGTCATTTTCATTTCGCTTTAAAAACTCCTAAATGGTAAAGACAAGTCAGACAAGGGCAGTCACGGTACCATTTTCTTTTACAGAAATCCGTAAACGAAAACATATGGTTGTAGCACCGAAAATAAACAAATTAACAAACAAAACATATAAAAGACAAGTAAGAACATTATAGTCGGGCGAAGCCGGCCATTAAACACCCTATACCACATTGTCTAACACAATTCTTATTTTTATTATAAAACACAAAAATTATGTCTTGTTTCTATATAAAGGCATATTTTTCAAGTGCGTATTTATGGAGAAGCGGGCCCGAAATACAACCTAATGCAGTACAAGTTTAAGCCTTACATAGATCAGGATCCAAAAACAGGTGTAGGCGGTCCAAATTTCGTACAATTCATTTTGTTATGAAATTACTGTAATGTTATTGGTCGATTTTCATCACCACATATTGAAACGTAGAATTTTCTGCTCTGCAAAGGATCAATTTTCGTGAAAATGCTTATTAGGGTAGGATCCAAAAAATAGCCCGAGATAGTCCAAATGTGTTGCAGTTAATTTTTTTTGTTAAATTACTATTGTGATATAATTTGCATCATGAAGCATTGAAAATTATACCTTTTTGTTCTCAGAACTTCAATTCCCGTTCCCTCCCGTGAGAGGAGGTTCAAAAATTGCCCCAGCCTGTCTAAAGTTTTTATGCTAATTTAGTATGCCAAAATAGTATTACTAATTAGTCACTTTTGCCGAGAAATTTTGAAAATTACAATTTTTTTCCATTCAGAATAGAGTGTTAAATGGGGAGTGATCGAAAAAGTGGACCGATCCGAACCACATTCAATAGCGTTCATCAAAATATCTCAATAATAGCGACCTGTAGCTTGAACACAAATTTAGATGGCGAGACATCAAACGGACAGACAGACAGACAGACTTAAATTAATTCAGATAACGATTTTGAATCGATCGGTATAATAAAAGGTAGATCTTCTACGCGTTGCGTACGTCCGCACAAATTTAATATGCCGTGTACCACAAGTGGTATAGGGTATAAAAACAAGAACAAAGTTAATACAAAAGCAAACCAATGACGCAAAGATATTGGGAAAGGTCACTTTTTGAACCACGTAATGTTCACGAAGCTTTTGCGACATGGTTTTAGCAAATGTATCTCTACGAATATGAGAAATTTTAAGAAACTGTGACCACAAACCCAGGCAGTATTGATTTGTTATATGAACTTCTCGAAGATCAACTTTATAAAAATTCAATTCGTTCTCCAATTTCAGAAGAAGAATACATTTAAATTGATTTGAATGATATGTGATGTCTTAGATATTTAACGCATGGCGGAATTCATTTAAAATGAACTTTTGAACCCAAATCATTTGCGAACCGGAAAACTTCCCATTTACATGCAAAGTTTTGCCCAACGAACGGGGATGGAAGAAGGCAGCTCAGGATTTCAATAACCTGTGCTGTTATCTCATTGCATCTTAACCACGCATTGGAGAGTCTTAACGAAAACCCCCTCTGTATGAAAAGAAAAGAACTTTCGGAATTCCTGAAAATATGGCTGGTGACGTTCTTAATCTTGAATTTTATTCCGGAATTTAATTTATTTTTAACTCTCTAATAAAACAACTTGATGAATATATTCCAACTTTAAAATGAAGGGTTCCTATTGTTTGTTTTCCATTCTTACAAAACAATGCATGGCGTGGTAAGATAAACATAAATTAAATGAATAGTTTCTAAATTCAAAATAAATTGTCTTCTTGTGCGTTGTTTGCTTCTTTTTTTTTTTTTTGTTTTAATTGTATGCATGCAAAACTATATGATTTATCAGTCCCCCCAACGTTTTTTACAAAGTCGGCAGAGTCGATGTCTCCAACCGAAAATAGAAATAATGCCGTATTGTGTTGGATCCCAGACCACAATCAGCATTTTTAAAAGACCTTACAACAACAAAGACCTGTGCTACGCATCTGGAGTATGTGATTTTCTTTTTTGGTTTGTAATTCATATATGCACCAGCTGGACTGGACTAACTTAATTTCAACTCAATTGAGTTTTGATAGGCAAATCACTTGAAACTGCTTTTTATAATGAAGCCAAAATATTTGGGTCAAGTTTTAATCTTCCTCTTCAAAATTTTGCTTTTCTGAGTGCTTTGTCATGTCAAAAAACGACAACTAACTCGACGGACGTTGATCCACATTGTATAGCTTTCGCGGAGTCGTTAATTATTATTTCTGGAATTCATGTAACTAACATCAGTTCAGCTGTAAAAGGTAAAAAATGATTTGGGGCCTCGGAATGAAACTTTGGTCGTAGCTTATTAGTATATATATTGCGTTCGATTGGTCGAGGCGTAAAACTAACCGACAGGGCATACATCCGATCAGGCTGTGGCCACCTCCTCCCTATTTCTTACCTTCTCTTTTCTGGTTTCTTTTTGAACCTCTCCCGGTTACACGAAGAATGGACATTCTTTGAGCGATGCGTCCTATTAAAAGGGACTAAAACATTATTGTTTAGTCTTCCTACCTTACACCACTTACGCTACAGAATATATTAAGCTTAAGCGGCTGCATGTAGCGTACACAAAGACTCCAGATAGACTTACCTTTTATCGTAACCGTTAAATCGATTTCAGGAAATGATTCCGAGCCAATTTTTTTCTTCACCTGCTTATTGAACGCAAAAATGCATGGATAAATGGACCAAGAAACTTAACTTAACTCATTATCTGAATCGATTTAAGTTTATCAGTTCATGGATATAGTGTTTGCTTTACAAAGTTCGGAATTATTAAAAAGTTTTCAGGAAATTGTGTACTGAATTGTTTTGATCCAAAGATAATTGCCGAAAATAGATTTGATCGGATCATCTAAATTCATGTAAAGAATTTGGATCGAAAGTGCAAATTTCTTGGTCTTCCCAATTTTTAATATTACATGTGACTAGTGGTAAACTGACAAAGGAATTTACTGTATCAAATTTGCATCTAGGTCTATTTTTTGGATCCTGGACCCATGTAGGTCTCAATTCAAGAGAAATATGTCTTCACGCATGCGTCTAAACGCAACATTGTATTGACGCCTAGCGTTTAAGAAGTTTATAATAATTTTACTTGCTTGAAAGTTTCTTTATGCGAGAATATAAGGTATTATAAATTCGGTGGCAATGATTATAAATTCCGTGCATAATGAAGATGAAAATGTGAAAATATTTATTAAAATATAAGAGCGAGCGAAAAGCTTAAATCGCTGTACGTTTTAGTTTGAATTAAAAACGAATAAATTTTTAAGTGTTATGGATACGCATTTGTTTATAATGACACAAACTGTAACGTGAACTGGTAGGGAGAAAAAGAGTGAAAGAGAGAGGGATAGAGATGTGAAGAAAAAAGTGTCAGAGAAAAAGTTAAGTAATTAAAATTGTTATTCCCCGAGAAAGGTATAACTTATACGGCGGCCTTGGCAATTCTTAATATTCCCTCACACCTCTTCTATCATATGATACTTGATGTATATATATGATGATGATGATGATGATGATATATATATAAATATATATGTAAATCTTAAAAACACACAGTATGAAACAGTTTCTTTACACTTACTCTAATGGTTACTAAAAAGAGTTAAGCGCAAAAAAAAAAAAAAAAAAAAATACAACAAAACAGGTAAGAATTTTGTTTATAAAACTAAAGTAATTAAATCTTGAAATATTTTTCTTTTCACTTTTTTACAAGGAGGGCTTAGCGCACGTTCGTGCTCTCGGTGAAAATAAGAGAAAAAAAAGCTATTTATAAAGCTAGCAAAGACGAGAAAACTTGTTTGTCTTTAAAAAATTGGGTCATTTGTGTAACATTTAAGAAATTCATAGAATTTTTAAGAAATTTATTTTCAAACGGTGTCAATTTTCTATAAGCGCACTAACAAAGAGTCTAAAAACAGAAAGGAAGAAACACACACAAAGAAGAACAAGAAAAACAAAAATTAATTTTTACGATAAGTTCACAAAAACACAATTCAATATTTTCTTCCCCCCTTTCACTAAAGCGCTTTCGAAACGCTTCCTTTAATTTTTCATGTTTGTTCAAAGAATAAAAAAATGCATTTCGCATTGACAATGCAAGCATAGAACTACTTTTGGCGTGTTTGTGTGCTTGTGTGCTCGTATTACCACACACAAATGAAATCGATATGATAAAGCAGATTCTGCTTTTATCGAAGAGCAAAACTAGAACATTGACATCATATTCACATATACACCGACATCCGTTTTAACATAGTTTTGCTTGTGTACGCGAGCATATAACGCCAGGATTATTTTAAACTTCTCGGTAAAGGAATCATTAAAAGCAAAAACTTGCTTTATTTACTTCACGAAGGAATTCTTTGTGGAAAGGAAAATTACTACCGTAAACCTCTTTGTCTACCACAAAGTATTGGAAAACTTGTAAGTGAAAAAAAAAAAAGATTTCGTGCTTTTAATTGAAGCCTTTCCAGAAACTTCAATTGAAGCTATTTAAAAAGCGAAAAAATTAAAAAGCTAACGAGTTCAACGTATCATAAAGGACAGGATAAGAAAGTTAAATTTAAGATAATGACGTGTAAGTGAATAAGCGAAAAAGTTAACAATAGTGAATAAATTTCTTTAATTTTTCCTTTCCATTTAACTCGCAAGACCGCAATGTTTGAAAGATAATGTATGATTAAAAGTGAAGCGTAATTTCCTTCTCTCGCTCCTTTCATTATTGTAGCCCATCACCTACCTGTGGTATAAGGGTATATTAAGTACGCAAAACCCATAACGTCTTGAGATTGATATGCCGCTCGAATCAGAATCATCGTCTGAATCGGTCTAAGCTTTCTCTGTCCATCTGTCCATCTGCCTGTTCATCTGCATCTTTGTCTGTCCATATGTCCGGCTATTCACATGTCCATCTGTCCATCTTATTCGTCTCGTTTTCTTGCGTTCAACCTACAGGTCGCAATTTTTAGGAAATTTTAATGAAATTTGATACATTAAGGTATTTTCACCCAAAGAAAAAACTCACTCTTTCGAGCACTTTCAATATAAGGTCTTATTTTGAAAAGTCATTGCATGAATAATTACTACAGAGTGGAGTAGGGCATTTAATTCTGGACCGTGCTCTAGGCTTATCAGATTAATTTAATTAAATAATTCTGAATTTTCGCCTGTTTTGTATCAGAAAATGTTACGGACTAACAAACGTTAAGTACATTGAATAACAAAAAAAATATATAATTTCGACTTGAACTTTACATTTTTCAAAACTTCAATTTCAATTTTGTTAAACTGAAGCAAAGATATACACGGCATATGTTAGTCGTTGCCATAAAAGATAATTTAAATCATCGAAATCTTTAACAATGAACTTAAACAAATACCTAATTAAATACCTTATGGTAAGCAGTACGTTTGTCTAATGCTAATTTATGTAAGCGGATTACTTGTGCGCCTGCAATGAGCCACAATGTAACAGTTTCAAGCCAGTTCAACTAAATTTGGAAAGTCGATTGCATAAAGGCAAAACATAACTTTAAAACAAATATTGGATTGCAGAGAAAATCTTAATTTACAATTCAATAAGTCTGACGTACTAATTACGGACTTCGGCTACCTTTTCGATAATGTAACGGTAATCTCTGAGAGGTAGAAAGTGCTTTACAAGAGGCGTTTAGCGCTCTTCTTCTATATTCTATGTGTTCTACCCAAGAGAAAGACATGTCTTCTCAAACAGCCAAATATTCTCAGATAGTCGTCTGAATTTTGTAAACTTCGTAATTGATAAGAAGCATCTCACTATTTATAGATCCAAAGGATTATTAATAATCTGATGGAGTATCTCTTTCTTTGTACGCCTGAATACGTGGGTTATGTGAAAAGTAAAAAAAAAAGGCTGAGGCCGAATCTGTTACATCCACCACCATCCATTTTATCATACCACAGAATGATAAGATATTGAAAGTTACTATTGGAGAGTATATAGGGATTTTTAGAAGTTCTAGTGGAATTTACTGTTTATTTTCAGTATATATTTCTTCATGGTGGACGTGTTCGTCTATTTGTATTTTTAGAATAAGAAAGTCTACGCAGTGCACAATGTTCTTCCCACTGTAGCTTAACAATTATGAGTAAAAAATCATGAGAAATTAAACCAACCAATCCTTGCAAGGCAAGGCATCTGCGTGTGCAGAATGTACAGAGTAATTTTTAACTTTCTGTGATAACTTTCTTTGATCATTTAGAACTTTATCTGGGCGTGGATCATACTCCATTCGTGAACGTGTTTAGTAAGGTCCTCCAAAAAATAGATTTAGAAATGTTTAGCTTTTTATCGTTCATAGTTTAATGAAAATGAGAAAATAGCCGTAAATTTTTCCTTAGAGAAACAAAGATGCTTTGAGGTTACGCTTTAATCTAAGCGTGTATTTTGATCAATCTAGCCCATATTCAATGCCAACCTGTGTGCAAGAGCTTCCAATATTTTTAACAAATATGACGACGTTACCTTTATTTCTGCGACTAGGAGCGCGGTACCAACACACATCCATACAGACGGACCAACATGTCTAAATCGATTCGGAATTTGACATTGATCAAAAATATATACCCGCTTTAAAACGCTCTCAAGCTTGGGTATTGCACAAATTATGACGAAATGAGTATAGCCCCGTCGATGTTTAAATCGATTCAGAATTTTACGTTTATTTACCATACATATTTTATGGGGTATCTAAAGGTTTTTGCTGAGTATGGCAGACTTTTTAATCCTGCATGGATGGGTATAAAAATAATAAATGCAATCTTGTAAATATTAAAAGGGACCAAAAGGGCAAGTTATTGATAACAATTGCGTGACTTTTAGTATATGCTTTTATAAAACTTTTCACCCACAAGGTAAGAATGGAGTACGACAGTCATTCATGTCGCAACATCTACAAGAGTGCAGTGCAGCTTGGTATTTGGGTGCCAACTAAGCGATATCTCTTGTTTTCTAGTATACGAGTAAAATGAAAGGTGCGCCTGTAGAAGAGCCCGCAACTAAAATCTAAATTAAAAAGAAACTGCGTTCGTTTCACTTGCTTTTTCATGCAGGAGATTACAGGTTAAGTCTTGTTTGAAACAGAAAAATAAAAAAGGTTGGTACCCAAGCTGCCGTTTAAAGGGCCAAAGAAGGAAAGAGTACATAATGATTTTTAAAATGTTGGGGATGTTGGAGAATGGGATAATTCAATGGACTATTTTCTAACTTCTAATTTTTCTCGCAGAGATTTCGGTCTACTATGAATTGCCATAAGTCCTGAAATATAGCTTTTAAATAGTTTCTTACTCGGGCAGCAAGGAAAGTTGAACGTACACAAAATACCATTCAAAAGGACTATGTCTTCTGTCTTGTAGAATAAAGATCAGATCGTGCACATTGACGCTTGTTGAGGACGCAACAGACTGACATAATTTGGAAAGATTTTTGTATTAAAAACATTCACGAACATCATCGTCGCAACAATTAAATTGAAAAATGAATATTTGCCGTTTGCAAGCAAAGCCAAGGATAAAAAGAACGTGATTATTCTCTGACTATTTTAGTTACTAAGCTTTCAAATGGCTTCGATGCGCTTTCATTCTACTCTAGGATCAGTAGTTTCTAATGTATCACAAGTTCAGGTTCACAGCCGTATTCTCAGCAACTTCATAGAGTCATTACTAATCAGGAGAAGGCAGACATAGGCTGCTTCTCTGCCGCGGCTTCCCGTAAACTAACAGCGTTATTTTGCACCAGCATTGATATTGAAGAGATATTGATATTGCAACTATTGCTCTGGAATACGAATGTGATGAAGAGTCACAAAGATTACGGAAAGAAAACAGTTTCCATCTCTTCTGAATAGTGACAGGCCATAATGTCCGAATGTTCATTATTTTCTTGGTTAATAATTTTATTTAAAAAAAAAGAAAACAAGCGCAGACGGCTCGGCAAGATACGGCTGTCAGTCTCTTTTTAATTTTCAAAAATCCTGACGCGGATTTCAAACATCGTGACGATTTAAACAAATTCAGGCATCTTCACCAATATAATCGCCCGGTACATTTGTTTCCTTCGAAACGATAAATGCTGTAGTGAAGATGTTCGACATTTTTCGCGTTACAACACACGGTCATAAACCTATTTTAAGTCCATTTTCAATTGCCAGCGATACCGTAAGATGCGATACTTTCAAAACATAACCCTTTACTAAGACAAAGTCTATAGAAAATATTTCTCCAAAAATTTTCACAAAAATATCAATCAGTGTTGTTCAGAAGTTCGGCTTGAAATTATTGCGAAATGGCTTGCGTTTACAGAAACAACTCAGCTATTTTCATTAACCAAGGCATTGATTATACGCGATTCACAGTAAAATAAATATTTATTCCTTTCTTGCACTGTGCTGGAAAAAATTCTTGTTTATGTTTTCGAGGAAGTTTTGGAAAATTTGAATATTTACGCTTTTGTGCTAATGAAAATCTGCCGGCAACTCGGTTAAGCAATCGGTTCGGGTACTGCAGATTTGCCTTTGTACAAATGTTTTAGTGTGAACCTGTTATCGGTTGAGATGATTGCGTTTAATTACCAGAAATTTCCATGTAAACAACGTAGTAAAAAAAAAAAAAATAACGAGAAAAGTAAACACAAACATTGTTAATAGATACGAAAAATTCTCAGCTTTTATTTTTTTCTTTACTATTGTTGTGTTGCGAAATTTGTTTTATTCTATACTTTTTGTTAAAACGACGAGAGGCCAAAATGAATATTTCAAATATCAGACTGAATTTTTTTTCATTTTGCTTTTATTTGATTTTACAAATTTACAGCAACTGTCAGAAATATATAACGCACTTCATTTACGGCCATTCTCGCCCAGATGCTGTGGTCGCAGTTGTTGCTATAGTTGATGTTTTCATTCATTTTGATGCTTTTTTCTTCTTTCTTTTTCGTTTGTCTTTCGAACAATGAAAACTCAACGAGTTTTCTAACAGCTGAATAATACAAAAATATGTATATGCACTACTACTTGCATATATATATATATACATTGATAATAGTCGACCACATCCCGTTTGGTGTTTGTTGTAAAATGGTCACACACGCACATGTCTGAATACGTTTTAGTTGGTTTTTCATTAGACAAGAAAAATTCATTCTCATCTATTCATTCATTTATTCATTCAACGAAATAGCATCATTGCGGTTACTGCTAGTACTACTACTACTACTACTACTACTGCTACTGCTACTGCTACAGCTATTGCTACTACTACTACTACGACATACACCGAGCTAAATATTTTAACTCGGCGTGTAAATGAAGCAAAATCTGTAGTAATTGCATGAATGTATGGCATAGAAATGTGTTTTGCATGCGGTTTTCCTGTTTATTTGCAATTTTTCTTTCTCGCTTTCTTTCTTTTTTTAATAAATTCCTGCGTTTCCATACCGAATTCATCTTTTTTTTCTATTATGTTTTTTTTTTTCATTTATCGCTTTTGCTTCGTTTCAGTTTATTATTCTTACATTCGGATGTTTTTTTAAGGATATCTTTAAAGGATTTCAATGAATTTCTTTCCAAGTCTGTTGCATTTTTTTCTTGTTTAGTCGCTTTCTCTCTCTCTCTCTCTCTCTCTCTATTTTATATATTTCCTTCTTTTACTTTCTCCTCTTCATTCTCCGTTTATATACATACATATATATTTACTTTCTCTTCATTTACTTGTAAAACTTAACCATCTGTTCATGCCAAGTAAATAAGTAATGGCATCTCAGTTATTGTTATTGCTGGTGTGTTGCTATTCATGTTGATGTGTTGGTGCTGGTGTTGGTGTTTATTTGAAGTGTTTGGTAATGGTTAAGCAAATATTTGCATAATTTTCCCATGCACTTATATATAAACTTTTGTTTCTCTTTTTTTTTCCTTTATTTTTTTTGCTTTTTTTTTTTTTTGCGTAACTATCTAAGCTTGTATGTAAATTTTTCCTCATATTACTCGTGTTTTCTCTTTACTTCCTTCCATCCTTATCATCTGTCCTTATCCAGTGTTTATTTATGCTTCCTATTAAAGTTAATGTTTGTTTATTACTTTCGTTGTATAAATTATTGCAATTTTTCTTTTTCACTTAGATGAGCACGAGATATATAAATATAGATAAGCTATTCACAGTACTCTGTTGCCTTCCTTTTTTACCTTAGGTTGAATCATAGCAAAAAGCCTCTGACCGGCAAATCGTTTGTTGTCCTTTTTCTAAATTTTTGTTTACCATACAGAGACGCTTTCACTTTGAAATCTTGAGCGGATTTCCTTTGAGTCCTTTTCATCATCACTTTTAAATGAATCTCGTGAAGTTCATTCTGTTTTGCTTAGATTGTCGATAAGTAATAAACTGTAGAAAACTTGAAGCAGAATTTGCTTGTTAATTACCTGAAACGATTATTCTCTTAGTCATTTTGACGCCCCTTCATCATAGACCATTGGAGACCATGTAAATATGTACAAACAACAAACATATACATTTGTTCGTTTTTCAATAAAAGTGATGCGGTTAAGAAACAACATCATTAAAAGATTGAGGAAAGGCAGAAAAATCGTTTTTATTTGTTTAAAAAAAAGAAACAGTGCTTGATGGATGAATGGCACAATAAGTTAGGATCTCGACTGGGTCAAGTAAAGAGGTTAAGGTTTAATGCCAAGCAAAACCGAAAGCTATCTCCTAATGCATAGGAACAGTGATAAACAACCGCATGAGAATACAAAACGATGTTCGTTGGACAGAACATGTGCTCGAAGTGTCGAAGGAAGCAGTCAAGCCCTCAGGGTTTTTTTAAAATTGTGCAAAAATTAGGTCACTCCGACCGATTTACTATTTACACTGCTTATATCCGTCCAGAATTATTCGCATGTGTTGGTGGAAGCCTGCAGACTTTCCATGGAGACCCGCGACCGCATATAGCGAAAGGCTCAGATGCTCATGGGGGACGAAAGTGTGTGTAGAAGCTTTGTCGATACCCTTGAATACCGGCGTAGTGTGGGCTGTGTGGCGCTTATATTGAGGAAACTGTTCTACGGAGATAAAGGCAGATATGTCCACCCATTAAATCCTTCAACATGACTACACGTCTTTCTCAGCGTACTCACCTGGTCCTGTTAGAGTTACCTGAATACAGCACAATACACTACCACCGTGTCAAATGTCTACATTTTAAAGTTAACATTCACAAACGCGACTACCTTTCTTCGCCACGCCCTTTTTGCAAGCCCTGAGTTCTTGGTCATAAAAAAAGAAAAAAGGATGTATATTCGATGCAAATAATGTGAGGAGGTAAAGTTGGGTCGTTCCTTTGCGTAAGGAGCGGTAGAATTAAATAATAAGTGCTGTCGACAGATGCCTTTGTTGGTTTAACGGGAGCATACTACCTTGCCGGTTTAACGTCACGCTACCCGATGACACACGGGTTAAGTTTGCGTAATCTCCAGAGAGTTAGACAATCCCTATAAGCTAGGAGCCTAAATGCAATAGACAGTAGTAAGTTAGAGTTAAGCAGGCAGTGACTGACAAGTACGTATCGAAAGGTGTTGAACTAAATCTCGTTTGAAGCCAATCGATGTCGTGATGGTCGCGTTATAAAATTTATTAAGTAATAAATGGATGGTCCGATATACTGTGGAGCACGTAGCGCCTTATATTTCCAACACGATGCCGTTTAGGCTAACGTCGCTTTATAGCGTTTATTAAATGATCGTGTTGATCTTGCTTCACTTCCACGACTACTAATGTCGTGATCATCAACATACAACAGTCCTACTATGTTTGGTTGATCGGGATTGAATCTCGTAGAGTCTTAACATTATGTGATGAATGTAATGATTTTTCCATTTAGTACTTATGCTTTGTTCGGGTATCGGCCTAGTGTCAACAGTCAAATAGAGAAGTTCGGCCCAAATAGTCAAGAGGGGAAAAAGCAGTTACAATACCGAGGACAATGATCGAAGGCCTTAATGCCATCGTGGAATTATTTATTATTCTTAATTAATATTAAAACAAATAAAGTCTTTGTTAAATATCAAAGAGCGCTGTCCATTCATGATGCGCATACAATGAACAAAGATAGAACGCTCTTACTAATTAAAATGTGGCCGCCATGACGAGGACAAATCATATCATCTCTATTGGAAAACTCCTCCTGAAATGTGTGTTGGTTATGGATAAGCCAAGCGGATTAATGGTTTCTTTCATAAATGAAAGAAAAAAAAACAACATTACTAGGTTATACGCTTAGGTTATAATTGAACAGCCTGCTTAAACTTGACCTTAAATTTTTGCAACCTAACAAAATCAAATTGCAAACTGCCATCTGCATTTCATTTTACTGTATTTGCGAATTAAAAATGCTGTAGGCTTTTTCTTCTTCTTCTTTTTCTTTCTTTCTAAGTTAACTTACAACTGAAATTGTAAGTTACGAGAGGCGAAAAGAGGCTACGGTTACAAAGTTTGCAGGCCTCTTACAAATTAAATAGCGTTGCTAATTGTATAAGTGCATGTGTGTAAATATACAAGTGTACGGTTTGAAACTTTAAATAACATTTGCTATGGTTAACGAGTTTTAACTGGTTTAGAAAGTTTAGCGCGTTGGCGGTATTATGCGACGACTTGTTGCAATGAAATGAATGTAAAAGTTTGCCACAGTGGCCAGAACTCTTTAAAATGAGAATGTTCTGTGAATTCATAAACGATGGAATATGTTATGTAACGTAATTGTATGTATGATTGATATCCAGATTGGTATCCGTTATGTACCTGCTTGAGTTCTGCATTCATGATTAAAATTATATATAAACGGTTAAACTATTATACATAACTACTTTCGTATGTTTTTCTCCAAGTTTCGTTTTTTTTTTTTTTTTTTTTTAGTAATGAAAACTTTTTAAAAAAGCCGGCTTTCCTATTGTTAAACTTGGTTTCATAGCTTCATTTTTCTTAATTATTGTGAGGATTAATATATCAGTACATGCAGGAACAACGAAACTAGAAATAACTACATTTAAAATTCAGAACCAGGTACTTGTAATATGTGCTTATAAATGGCCAATGTGCAGATTAACTATACACATCGAAAATGTACAACTTACTTAAGACAATTATAAAAAAGTAGGAGAAGTTAGCTTCATTTGTTAACTTTATTCCCTAAGCCGGGTCTCTAAATTGCCGCTATGTAGCATCACATTTTATTACAGATCTCCCAACCATTATGACCTACACCATTTGTGATACAAGGGTGTATTGAGGGTGTAGGCAGAATCATCTCTTATTATTCCGATCGATTTAGAATCCCTTTTTGTCTGTCCATCTTTCCGTCTTGCTTTCTTGTGTTCAACGTAGACACCGCAAGGACGAACGCTATTGAAAATGGTTCGGATTGGACAACTTTTTCGACCACCTCTCCTATAAAGCCTTACTTTAAAAAGACATTATATGAATAACTGTACTAAGCGATGTGAGCCGTGGTCCACTATTGTGCGTTTACTTGTTTTTATTTTTTTTATTTTTTTTTACTATAGAAATATCCACTGTTTTTAGTCTTTCTTTGAAAATGAATCGAGGCTTCACTGATTGAAGATACCAATGAGATAAACTTTAATGAGCAAAATGTTAACGTTGTTCTTGTAATGCGTTAAATATTTCTGATCTTTTATCAAAATAATCCCATTTAAAATTTGCCTACTGTGCCAAGTCCAAATACCAGGAAAACTAATGTAAAAAGTTCAAAAACGCATCGAAATTTAACTCAATACTTCGAAAGCAGAAAATATATTGCATTGTATAAAAGTTTAACAAAAAAATAGACAAATTGGCATAGACATGCTTATGTTTAACCGCGCCTTTGATAAAGGAAGCTGTTGAAAATTATTAGCACAAGAAACATTCACTTGCTTTTTAACAGTAGAAAGATATACCTCATCATTTTGTCTGCTATTGGGCAGTATAAGCATACATTTATGAGACGTAAAGAGGGAGGGAATCATAATAAATATTGGTTATAAAAAGTTAGTAGTCAGTCGTTACAAATGTAGTTTTGTTTTCTAATTCAAATTGAAAAGCAGTCAAAATGACTTCGTTGGGCGATCTAGTGTTAAGTCGCGTATAAGACCATGACCGTGAATATTCTATATTCGGGTTAGTTAGGATGATGATTAAAAAGTACTATATATACAGATATTATTGCATTGTCTAAACTATAATCCAAAATATGCTTAAGTAATACATACAATAATCTTTCGATATTTATCTACTCGTGCGTCCGGTTGTCGTTTTTCAGTTATCACTTTATTCATTTCGCCGTTATTTCTCCAATACCTTTGCGAATAAATTGGCCTCTGAGCATAGGAATCAAGTTTGGCTTTTCAGTGTGCATGTCAGACTTCTCAACCGATATTCAAAGAGTTTATTATAAAAATGGTATAACTGCATTTATTCAAAATTAGGTTATTTAACGCTTTGGGCATGGAATTCTTTTTTTTACGTCCCACTAACTCTTTAGTTGATAATTTCAAATAATATAAGGTCGACATAGGAATTGGTGTAAGAAATACAATGCCGACGACACATAGTCAACATAGAAGTGCAAAGGGTTAAGACAGATCGCATGTGCCAATAGCCGACTTGGCCTATTCAACTTTGGACTATTGCAAGAGTAACTGATCTTATATTTTTGATAAACCTGAGGCATGAAACTGATGCAATTTCTCTTATGAGCTTATCGTTTCGTTTCTTTTTTATTTTTCCTTTAAATGCCTGGATACTTCTGGATACCAAGTTGTCTTTCTAATTTGTAAGCTTTTAGTCCAAATAGTTTAGATCCCCAACTCCTTGTCTTTCTGTCCAATCGTTTTTGTATCTCCCCGTTTATCTGAAAGACTTTTCCTTAATGTAATCGTCGATCTTTTGGATTGTCTATATGCTTAGCGGTTTATCTGTCTAAGCACATGCCATTCGTCGATCCATATGTTTTGCCTAGTGACAGACCTTGCATCTCAGTAGTTGCAAGACCCAAAGCGTATTTGATATTGTCTGAGCAATCACTCGCGTATACGATCGTGCATCTTTCTCAGTGTTCGCCTTTACGAGCATTTCGTTGTTTGTATTTTCGTTGCTGCAATCGACTGTCTATGCAACAGTCTAGACTATGTTGCGAAACCGGCAAATTCATAAATGAAAATAATTTGTTTGTTTAAGTGAAGCATTTATAGGCGAATCTAGTCCGCGCAAAGTATATCCGAGCAAGACAATCAAAAATGCTGTATGTTACAAGCATTTAAAAAATTAATTTGAAATTCATTAAAAATATTTATCAGAGACTTTTAAAAAAATTCTATTTGCTTACTGACATACATGCTCGCTCTCAACAAAGGCTCGACTGCTTTATAGCAGGACTTCGTTTTGAAACTAACCTAAACCATATGACCTGACTAACTTTCATCTGTATTGTGATTTTCAATTTATTTGTTATGACGAACGAGAATAACATTAAATTGTAGTTGTGATTGAAGGGAGTCCTTAAATACTTTTTTCTTTTCTCATAAGCCGACTTATGTCACTTTTAAAGTGAACGATTTGCATATTGGCCTTAACTAGGGATTTATATTTATCATAGCTACTAAAAGCATGCTTTATTTTTGATTTCCATTTTCTTTCTTATTGCATATTATGGGTTTTCTCTAGTGAGATTACTTCTTATCAGCATAAACGCTTAGTTAGAATTAGTTTAACAAGAAACTTATAAAAATTTTGCGTAAATGATTCTATTCTGTCTACTGAAATGTAATTTTAGGAAAACATGATATAACTTTACCCGACTATCAGGAACTTGTTTTAATACGAGTAAAACTTTTTTTTTTTTGTTTTTGTTATTCCCGTGTAAGGCTGTTTGTGTACAAGCTGTTT
The DNA here is from genome assembly GCA_001077435.1 of Glossina morsitans morsitans. NCBI lineage: Eukaryota > Metazoa > Arthropoda > Insecta > Diptera > Glossinidae > Glossina > Glossina morsitans. The sequence goes on along the minus strand of CCAG010019646.1, from coordinate 29,919 downwards.
ATATACAAGGGTTCGAATTTATTAAATGAATTAGCAACTTGTAATGTTCTGGGCAGTCTCCTCTTAAAATTGTCTTCCAAAAAGCATTAGAAATACTGACAATTAGGTAACTAATCGCTAGAAGCTAAAGCGTTTTGTTCTTCTCTCTGAAAGCCATAGTCGTAGGAAATGGTTTTGTATTTTCAAGAAAAGGTATTTCTCGGATGGTATCGGGCGTATGAGTGTGATAAAAATATTTGATATCCATAAATTAATGAACAGTTCATCAATATTTGATGATTGCCCTCCCAAAAATTCCACAGGAACTACATAAGTAACTAATCGCTAAGAGCTAAGGAGCTGTATTGTTCTGTTCGAAAGTCAAGGCCCTAAAATACTGAGCAAGTATGTCGCCTTTGAATTTGACGCATCTACACTACAGAAATATTTAAAATTAATAAATGAACTAACAATTCTCTAATGTTGTGATGATTTTCGTCTTAAAAGTTCTGAAGAGCATAAGAAAGCTTAGTGGGTACAAGTTTAAATAACTCCTAACTTGCTAAGCAACTGATTGTTAAGAGCTAAGGAGCTATAAAATGATATTAAATTATTTTTGAAGGCCAGATCGTATCAAGAAATCAATTTAGTATTGTTTTTTTTTATAAATTTATTTGTTATAATTTTTAATATTTAACAAAGCGAATATTTACCTTTGAGTCAGCTAAGATTCACAAAACCCGATATTGTTCACATAGCATAGTATAGAGTGTGTAGTAGTAGTATATGTACACTTTGGTAACATTTTTCTATTTTTTTTTTTGTTTTGAAAATGAATTTATTATGGTTTTCATATTATTTCACACACTTTTCAACACTCTGTTCGCTAGTGTGTTTTAACTCATATATAAATATACACTTTACACGAATAACGAACCCATTGGTTTAACTATCCACTTATGTATGTATGGATGTATGAAATTTGTTTAGCATACATTTTTCTTCTCTTTATTTCTAGATTTTCTTATGTATAGAAAATAAAAAAGCATAAAATTATATTCACTGGAAATTAGGTTAGCATTTGCCCATTTTCATGTACCACTGCTGTCGCTGCTTCTGCTGCTGCTGTTGTTGTTGTTGCTGCTGACTACTATAGGGGTCATAGATTGGAGTGAGTGGATGCTTAGAGTGCACACGCACACATATAAAAGTGCTCGTTAAAATCGAAAAAACATATAAGTGCACGCAAACACCGACGCGCACGCTAACACATTCATAATCGTATGAATTGCTTTTAATACCATAATAACATTTAAGCAGATTTCTAATAACAATTTATACAAATTATACAATTTCAAATAATATATATATATTTATATATATATATATATGTATATTTTAATTTTTTTTTTTTATTTTTTTTTTAATGTTAGCTTTCTTTCGTTTTTTTCTTTTGTTAGATTAGCAAAAAAAAAGCGAAAAATTAGTAACAAATACTAATTATTTGTTGTTTTGGATTTGTTGTTGTTGCTGTTGTTTATACTTCATGAATAAAATGTTAGAAAGGACTAGTTTTGTTATCATTCTTAAGTAAAATGCTTTTTGTTAATTTTATTTATTTTTTTAAATTTTCTTTTTAGTTTCAAAGACTTTTCAATATATGTTGTTGTTGTTGTTGTTGTGTATAGTAAACATTTTCCACTAAATTTAATATGTTTTTATTTTATTTTATTTCCCTTTTTTAAAAGCAGAAACTTCTTAAACAAATCCGCTACGTTGTCTGCCACAAAACTAACATGGCCACGCTTCCGAGTTAACTGATTTGGAACGGTAAACGTTTGCAGTACAAAAAGTAAAGGAATTTCGTCACTACTATGAAAAACGAAGAGAGAAAATCTCATTAATAGAGAGTAGGGTAGTGTAGAAGAACATGAAATACTGGGTTTTCTCTACTCACCACTTGCAACGATACACAAGCCATTTTCTACACAAGTATAAGAGTTTTCGGTATCAGTGATAAAATTGTAAGAGAATTTTTGAACAACTTCTCTTTCATATTTTTTGCCGTTATTTCATAAATAAAACAAAAAAAATTTTCTAATACCGGCTTCTGTGTGAGTGTAAGTGTGTGTGTGTGTGTGTGTGCATGTGTGTGCGCGCGCGCTTGTGTATGTGTTAGGTCGAATTACTTTTTCTATTTATATCACTTAACTTTCTATTCCTTAGCATAGTTGTTTTTGTATAAGTTTATGCTTTTGGTTTAGTTTGTGCGATAGTTTTTGTCTGTTTCTTTTACTACTATCACTACTATTACCACCACTAATACTGCTACTACCACTATTATTACAACACTACTACTGCTAGTAGCAATTCCTCAATTCTTTCGTGTCGCTTCAAGTGTGTAAAGTGTGATTTGTTTGATTTTGGTTGTGTCGGATTGCCTGACACTCATGTGTCATGTTTGTGACTGTTTTTAGTCATGACTTGATAGATTTACTGTCCGTTCGTTCATTTGCCTATAAGCACACTCACGTACAACAAAAAAAAAAGAAAAACACAACAACAACAACAAAATTGTCTCCACAAACATATCAAGCGAACATTTAAATTTGCCATACCATCAATAAACGACTGTCAGTGAGCTGACAGATTATTGAATATTAAATTACGATTTTTCTTCGTTCCGTAAGAAAGTGCAACGAAATGTTTTAGAAAATCTTCTTAGAGTTTTCAATATGATAATAATTTTTAATGTGACTTCAAAGGAAGGATTTAACAACTGGCGGGTAGACCTAAAAAGTAAAGCAAAGAAGCTTGCAAATTGCTTTGCAGTGCACAAAGCTATGTACATGTAGTTAACTACTTCGTAAAATTTGATCGTATCTTTTTAGGAAATGCAAGCTCTTTTTTACCCCACACAAGGGTACAAGAGTATGCTAAGTTCTTGCGAATGTATGCAAGTGGGATGTAAGATAGACCCAACTTTTATGGTTCTAGTCAACGCAGAGATACTTTCTAAATCGATCTAAGCTTTTCCGACCGTCTATCCAACCTGTTTTTCTATGCTCAATGTAGAGGTCGTAAATTTTGAAATATACTGAAGAAACTTGGTACACCGATATATTTTGGCTTAAGGACGAACAACATTGAAAATGCTTTGGATCGGTTCACTTTTTCGACCACTTTCCATATAACACCTTATTTCAAGAAGTGTTTGTATGAGTACCTGTATTAAGCGAAGTGGTGCAAGGTATTTAATGATGCGCCGTATGCCACTATATTATTCTTACTTGTTTTTAAGTGGGCTGACATACGTTCATCTGTGTTTTAAATCTATGATAATATAAGTCTTTATGCACATTTTATCATAAAATAATTATGCTCAGTCCAAGCTTACGATTCTGATGCTACATTGAAATTAGGCGGCTATGTTCATGATTTTCCGAGAAAGCAACTTCCAGTGCACTCCTTAATATTATGTAGGTTAAACCTTGAAGTTAATGTCCTTCATTAACGACAAATTCCGGATTTCGATAAAACATTGTTTTTATCTCAAAATTCTTAAAAAGTTTATTGAAAATTGACAGAAAATGATTAATCGAAAATACATTTATATTTTGCGGTATAACACCGTTCGTGTTTGTTATTCAAAGTGATAGCATCATAAAGGAGTAAAACTTTTCGGCGAACGCCCTATCGCACACCTAGTCGGTGATCGATTTCACTGCTGATACGGATCGAAGTTAGAAATGCAATAAATCGACGAAAAGCTTGGCAATAAATCACAACATACGACTAAGGAACAAAAGAATGCATCGCTGAGAGCTCAAAGCCATATCAAAAAGCGAATGCCAGAAGCGCTTCGAGGATTGGAAAAAGCTCTAGCGTAAGGGCCATATCAAAAAGCGAATACCAGAAGTGCTTCGAGGATTAGAAAAAGCTCTGGCATAAATGTATGATATCTAAGAGGAATTACTTGGAAAATAAAAAGCCACTCCTTCTTTTTTTGAACTAAACTTATGAAGATTTCATACAAGTTAAAGTTACATAATAGGGCAAAGATATATTCGAATTCTTTTAGCGAAAGCATGCACTAATTACTTTGACAGAGCTCTACCATAACTCTGTTATATAGTTAGTATCAATTTTTGGTTGGATTTGGAAGCCTAATCCGTCAAAATTAGAAAATTGAAGATATTTTTGTAAATATCGCGGGATTCTATGTTCAAAGTACCTTTAAAATAATGTAAAACGACTAAAAGTTTTCTGTCGTAGACTCCTTCTGATAAATGCTTAAAAAAGTAGTTTGTTGATGGCAATCGATCGTCGCAAAGCAGTGAGAATTCCCCACGTTTTAAGAATGTTGATAAACAAAGGAAAACCTGTTAATTAGGTGGGGTGAGGACGGGGCGGGGAGAGGAGGGAAATTTGTGACTACAGTATGAGATCATTTACCATTAAACCAGGAGACATTGAATACCCGTTTTAAGTTGTCCATGCGAATGAAGCGCACACAGTCCTTGAAGAGTAACTGAAATGTGGAAGCGTAAGTCATCAAGAGCACAATTCAAAACAAAAAATATAAACAAAACATTTCTTATACATATTTTTTGTTTTTGTTCGATTTCCTAACTGATTAATAAAAAATTACTTTTAAATAGTTTTAGCATAGTTTGTTAAATGCAAGCAATAAATTATGTTTATCTGTTAATTAAAAGAAAGTTGATGTTGCTATAAGTTGCGAGTGTTGTTAGTTTCTTTAACGTGACAAATTTTCCTTTTCGTAATGTTGTTTACTTGGCCTTCAATTTTTAGTTTTATTGCATGGGAATAGAAGTGAAAAAGCATGAATCCCGGGTTAAGAAGAAACCGCTTCAATAAACCTACTCGGTCGTGCCAACATTAACATCTAGGTGCTCTTACTGCTTAGAAAGCTCGTGACCGCCACTCTAGAGAAAGCCATCTATTGTCACTTGTATCACGCGAAGCTATAGGAGTGGCCGAGTAGGCCAAGCATTTCGACTAATAATCCAATAATCGTGGGTTCAAATCTCAAGAGCAGAGAGCGGTAGAGATTTCAATAAAAGCGATAGCCTCAGAAGTGCTACTGCTTTAACACTTTAGTCTTAGAATTTATTTCTCTGGCTGTACAGCAGATGCTAGTGCTTTAAGACTTTAGTCTTACAATTTATTTCTCTGGCTAAATAAATAATTATAATAAAGTTGATGAGTACTTTCAGAACTATTTTTGACAAATTCTCAAAATTTGATGACTTATCATGAACTATGCTTAGCGGAAAAGGCAAACTTTTATACCTTCGTGCGGTCAAAACAGATTATAGACAGAGTATTTTCATTAATCATATGCCAAGTGTAGGGCAGTGAGTATAAATTGTGTTACCAGGATTCGAGCATCATTTATATATTGGCGACTTTAATTGCTGAAGATTGTGAAATAAATTAAAAAGTGCCCCTCGATCGAAAAAGACCCTCACAAGAACCTAAAAAAAATTCAATTGCAAAACCTTTGATGCAACGCAACTTTTTTCGTCACGAACGCGCAGCTAAACTTTTAAAATTCACATTGATTCTGAATCTCACAATCTATGAATTTAAAGATATAAGAGAACTTTGACTGCTATAGCTTTTTGCCCTGGCTGCTCTCGGCTGCACTTTGGCATAAGAATTTGCTTGTTTTTTTTTTTTTTTAAGTACAATTATAGAGGTCTATGGTAACGAATATTCGGACTCAGTCATAAATAATTTCGTTTTCATTTTATTTCAGATAAGAAGAAGTTTATGAATTAAAAGCAAGTAATCAGTGCATAAGATTGAAATTCAATGTATTTAGGTGAAGATTTACAATGTTTTCGCTATAGCTTTAACGTCATCGATTGCCTCCACTTGTCCAATAATAATTTATCGATTGGAGAAAATGAAATCCGATAAGATAATTAAAAAAAGAATTTATAATTTATGCTAGCATTTGTCGCGCTATTGAATTTGAAATGACTTGCAGAGGAGTACTTACGTACATTTAGATCCAAATTATATATGATTTATAAATCACTTAGTATCAGTTAAAATGATAAGTTTACGATGCACCACTGATCGTATAAATAAAATGATTTGAAGTAAAGCAATCTTTAGTGTTTTTGAATTCACCTAACAAAATGCGTTTATACGGAGTTCTCTTAGTTTTGCTATTTATCGATTTCGGTCGATCGTTACCTGCACAGAATTATGTTGAAAAAGATCCTGAATTGAGTGCTGGTTATGTCGAAGGTGATATGGTTTTAAATTCTCGTCAACGCAACGGATTGCGCGATGAAGTCTGGCGTTGGCCAAATAATACCGTGTATTATAAATTCTTTACCGTATTCGGTGAGTGCACATAACGCAATTCTGTACGATTTGAATTTTTTTCAAAAAATATTTCGCTTATCAGATGAAGATCATCATAATTATATATTGCGTGGCATGAAAATTATCGAAGAGATCTCTTGCATACGTTTCAAGGAAGCCGACGCAACAACACCGAATTATGTGAACATTACTGGTTTTGTGGGAGGCTGTTACTCTGAAGTGGGTTGGCTCAACGAAGGTGCTCAAGCGTATAATTTAGAAATGTATGCACTCGATACGGGCTGCTTCCGTTTGGGTACCATTGTACACGAGTTCTTGCATACTTTGGGCTTCTTCCATATGCAGAGCGCTACAAATCGCGATGATTACGTACATATCGTTGAGGGAAATATTGATCCAAGGAATTTGCATAATTTCAACAAATACAATGAAACACAAGTGAATGATTTCGATCAAGAATACGATTACGGCAGTGTTCTGCATTACGGACCTAAGGCTTTTTCAATCAATGGCGAAGACACAATAATACCTTTATACGAGAATGAAGCTGCTGGCAACATGGGCCAACGTCTAGGCATGAGCGAAAAAGATATTAACAAATTGAATTTGATGTATCGTTGCCCGACTGAAATCTAAGATGAACTCATGAAATCTATAAATTTGTTTATGTATTTCCGCAACATTTAAAAAATGGTTTCTTTTTGAGGTTTCCTTCTCAGAATTTTTGATTGCTACTTTTTTAGGCAAAGTTTTTTCTCTCATTTGAAAATATCGAATGCGGAGTGAGAAATTCCTAAGTATTTATTTGAACGAATTTTAGAGCGATATGGCTGAGGTCGTAAGTTATCTATCGCCTATTACGATACCATGTATATAAAAAATGGTGAGATAGGACAACGGGTGCCCTATACAAGAAAATTTATATTTTTACCGCCCACTTGACTAGAGGAAGGAAGTTATCTGACAGCACTTCTATGAATTAAAATTTCGCAACTGATCACACAAAGTTTAGATTTCATAGGCCCGTTATAGTCCACCTTTATTGAAGCTATTGTATTAACATATTCTTGATTTCTACTCTTATTTGATACTTTGTCTTAAATTTCTATTTACAAGCTCACGTTATTAACATGGTGTCATTTTGTATTAGGGCTTCGAGATAAATTATTTTTATTTATTTCTCTTATTACTTTAGTTCGTTTATTCATATTTCGGATTTTTTTCCTGTCTTGTCCATATTCATATTCTAATCTGTCCGTTGTCTGTCGTCCGACTTGTTTTAGAAACTTTTTCTCCACCGCGTTTATTCGTCTTTACCCGAATGCACATTTTTCAATGCACAAGCCTGCCTTACAATATGTGTGTAGTCTTATGCTACCGTGAGGAACCGAAATAAGGTCTCGACTTCAGCATTCACATGTATTTAATTGATCGTAGAGCAGAGAGAAAAGCGGACCTGATGTACTGCGGAGGCACAATTATGATGTCGAGTTCAAAAATCAGCTAATACTTGCTTACAGCAATTGTAAGAATACTGCATGTAATTAGGATGCATGAATGTTAGGTTATGCAACCAATTATGAGATGTAATCAAACTACATACATACGTAAAACTATAATTATATTCTACATCGATTGTGGTACAAGGGTACATTAAGTTTACGTGGATGTACACAACACCCAAAGGACTTGAGATAGAACCAGCTTTCATCGATACCGATCGATTCAGAATCACCTTCTGAATCAACTAGTGAATCATCTTCTGAATCGATCGAAGTTCGTCCGTCCCTCTGCTTGCCCGCCAATCTATCGGACTGCCCGTCTCTTCGTCTTGAATTCTTGCGTTTAACCCAAAAGTCACAATTTTGAAGATGTTTTTGTTGAAATTTGGTACCAGCGGAACACAAAGACAAGAATGAAATCGAAAATAATCCGGATCGAATCACTTTTTCTCCTACTTTTCGTAAATCGCATTATTTTAAAAAGTCGTTATGTGAAGCGAATTTGGGAAGTGAATTTTATGGTGGGCGATGATCCACTGTAATGGCTTCAGGTGTTTGTAATATAAATATCAGAATATTTGTTTATTTTATTAATTGGATTATAGTAAATAGAGGAAAAAGTAATAAATAAAATAAGAATATCGTAATCGCAATCAAAAAAAAGCATTCACAGGTTTATTGCTAACTAATTGGCATCACAGGATTTAAATAAAGAATCGTCAATGACGCAGTTGCCTTGAAACATTTGTAATGTCATTAGAATTAAACATTCGATGTAAGTCGTAAGAGCGAAAGAAAAACGGAATAATTGAATGAAAGAAAGAGAGTGGAAGCATGTACAGATTCGTTGACATATACAACTAACTGTGAGCGCACGGGTTTTACCTACAGGATCGTTAACAACATATTCATTTACTTGATATATAACTTAATTTATTTGACAATAAATAATAGATGTTTTGTAATACATTTATGAGCTTAATTACGGGATTGTAATTTACTTGTGGAAGCATTACCACTATGTAAAATACTTGTTGTATCTTTCCAAGATGATTAGTTTTTTCTGTAGAGAAACGAAACACGATCTTTTCTCTATACTGGCTTTATTACAAGTGATCCATTTTATTTTAAAAGCATACTACCGAGCCTTTATTTACAGGGACGCACCAAAGCGCATGCAAAACATATTGTCATTAGTGATAGATATATGTTGTAATGAGGTAATCAGTGTTTCAATAACAGTATAACTATATAAGGTTTCGGTTTTGATGAGCTTTACAGTTACAAAATTAACGTCATAATATATACATACATATAGGTAAGTGTTATAAACGGATCTGATGTAAACTAAGTGTAAAATGCCTTGAAACAGATTTACTTCGTATAACATATACACTATATTTCTTAATTAATACAATTTGTTGCAGTAACTGAAAGCCATCCTTTTACTTGCTTCGTTGTGCATCAATCACTTATGACGTCTTAAAAGAATTTAAATTATACTTCACAAACATGTTTTTAGACAAGAAAATTATTAAACAGTTGTGATCAACTTACTACTAAGCCACGCTATATTTGACAAGGAGAAGTGTTGCCACAGGAAAAGAAAGAACACCTGCACTCTTCACTGAAAACCCTTATTACATTTTCGCCAGCGCTTTGAGGCAAGGTTTTGCGATGAAGTTGTACCGATGTGCTTTGGAGTCACGTTGATCCGTCCTCCAAGATACCGTGCCGTTGTAGTAGTTATATGAGCTACATTTTCTTATACAACTTTTATTTAATCTATGGCGATTATTTTGCTTACCATTCAAATGGAAAAAGCGCTGAAAGACTTTTTCCAGTGAAATTAAGTGGTTGATATGACCGCATCATCAGGAAAGTAAAATCACAGCTTAGTGGGTAATGCGGCAACAAGGTAACTTTTCAAATTGTATGCTAAGAATGCGAAGAGATCCATAATTAGTCGGATTTTTGCATGTAACAGTGTACCTGTTCAAACTCGAACCAAGTCTGCTGAAATATAACCTTTTTTTCGACTTTACCGTACCATGAAAGCTTACAAATTTTGCGGCCTGAGGATAAGGACACAAAACTCGTCTAAAAATATAATCTAACATCTAGTGAGAATCGGGGCTTTAAATGAAAAGTCGATTTAGGAGCTTCGGTTTAAAGGGAGAGAGAGAAAGAGAGTTTGGGGATAAAAATATTCTTGGACACTTTTTAGAAAATCTAGTTTTATAGTTGCAGTTGAAATTGTGAAATAGAGAAGAACGCATTCAAAGTTCGGAATTTCGATTTGGAGGAAGTTTTGGCTTCACTTCTAATTTGCGTTGCCTGCATCATATAATCGGTCTAATAACAGCGAGCACTTTTATTGCTATTTGCTGAAATACGCTTTACATTTTTCTTATCTCAAATTGGTTTTTGTGTACGTACTCGCCTGTCAGTTAGTTTAGCCAAAATAAATGTAACGCGGTTCTAGAGCTTTGTTCGAAAAACCGATCTTTACGGTTTTCGATCTTTTAAAATTGCAAGCAATGTTCAGCAGAGAAGAGAGACGCTATGAATACGTTCGCAAATTGAAATTAAAGTTTGAGTAAACATTTTCTTTCATTGCTATTATAAAAGCAAGGGTTGATTTAAGGATTTACACAATGTGTAGATATCATAAGAGTAGAGCCATAAAAATAGAACAGAAATATGTGAAGTGAAGTTCTGAAGAAGACATCTACTCAAATTTTAATTAGTAGTACGTACGACAATAATGAATAAGAAAAACTGAAAAATATACATTTCTTGAACATTTGACGTTTAGACTGAAATATCGTTTGTCAATGTGCTTGCGCTCGATATAAGGGATTGGAAAAAATAGCTTTTGTTTCCGGAATCATACGTAAATCACGAACACATTTTTCAAGTGTTGCTCATGTCCGTGTCTTGCTTGCTATCACCCGTAATGCAAACCATCCCTTGCCCTCTTTGCTAGTTTCAAACGATGGTTATACTAAAACTGAGTGCACTTCGAGAACATGATCCAATTTTTGTCACTATCGTATCATTATAAATGTAGCCGTGTGAAAACTACTTAGTAGTTAGTAGTAAGGTTAGTTAGTATTTAAGGTAGTTTTTAATTTCTATCAAACGCAAACTTCTTATACGTCTTTAGGTAATTTAAAGAAACCTTACATTCAAGTAAACAAACTTATGGCATTCCATATGCGAGGGCAAGCTTAGTAACATACGAAGCGCTGTGCGAATGACGTTTATTGTGTAAAACCTAAGAAGCTTAGTATTGTTTGACTGCCATTAATAACGAGTGTCCTCACCCAATTTTCAAACATGAAATAATTGGGTCATCGTACGCACAATAGTCGTATTTGAAAGACCTTATTTCAACAATTATCAAAGTCCAGCTAAGTCTACTCTGGGGGAACGGTTAAGGGTATTCGCAGGTGTATCTGAAAAATGAAACTTGATTGAGAAATAAAACAAGCGAAAATACTTTAGCGCGGCATGGCTCGCCATTAAATGCCTTACATCAATCTACAGTCATTCATATAACGACTTTTCAAAATAAGTTGTAACATGGGTAGTGGTCGAAAAAGTGATCTGATCCAAACCATTTTCAATAACGATCGTTTATTGGTCAGAATCTGCCAGGATGGGAAATTTCGTCAAATTAATTCAAAAACCTAGAGGTTTAATATAAGAAAACAAGACGGACAAACGGACAGACGGAGAAACAAGCTCAGTATAATAAAAGCTGAATCTATCCAAATTCATTCTCGGTGTTGCATACATACGCACAAACTTAATATATCTTTGTACCTTCTGCTGCGGGGTATAAAAAATATTTTTCTCATAATACTTCCACAACTGCACTCGTATAAGAAACATTAGTCGTTATGTTATTTTTTTCATTCTTGATTGCATATTACACATATAAGTAAATAAATCTCACATTAACTTATATTCAAAACCCTTAACTATCCACTTTGGATAATGATAATGTGAATGATTATGATGATGAAAAACGTTAAGCATAAATTTTCATGGGCACTCATAGCACGTACATGAGAAAGTATACATTAAGTGATACAGCGACATTATCATAAACTGAAACCACATGCCACCTACAAAATTTCATTACCATTGTAGTAATCACACTTGTCTTTGCTACCCATCGAAGCCACAGACGCCCATATGTAGATACATTCGCATGTTTGTACCATTGCATACATCATAATGATTGTCAATGACTTTAAAGCGCATCCAATTATAATTCTGTTCTCATACTGCCGCAGCAATTCCTTCATGTACAAATTTTTCACTTATTTGCTCAGTCACACAGAAATGAAATTCAGAAATAGTACAAGCGAGCAAACGGACCATTGGACGGGCATTTTTTTGATTATGGCGCTCTCATGTGGATTTTCCTGCAAGATTTTCGTCACAAAAACGAATCACTTGTCAAATGTACACAGCATGTAATTTTCCTACAATTATATGCAAATTTTCATCCAGAACATAGCGCAACCAACAAAAATGCACACCAAAACAGACACAAAAAAAGAAAAAAAAAGGAAGAAAAAAAACTTTCTTCTCCATTATGATTGATAAATACAAGTTACGCGATATTTTTCATCGCTCTTTGGACAAATGTCTTGTATACGCCTGTATGCATAACGTTATGCATGAATGTATTAATGCATGAGAGTACAAATGAACCGTGCATTCCATTTGCGATTCTTTTTTCCTGTCGGTTGTTGCATCCTTTCCGTAATTCATTATTTATTTATGCGAAACTTTTGAGTTTTGCGACGACTATCGCATTGTCTTCTTAACAATTTGACGTTCGGGGCGTTGCAAGTTTTAAATCGTTTTAAAAAGCTTATTAATAGCTTTCATGTCCTTTTCGCAGCTACTAGTTTAACGAAAACTTTTCCTTAAAGTGCGGAATTCGAAAAGTTTAAGATGGTAAGGTATGCTGTGTACAATATTTTAAAAACAAATTCATGGCGGAAATTAAAATTCGAGAGAGTACAACGAATATACCTAATAGCGATCGATATATTAGGTAATCAAAGCGTAAACCAAGGCAGTACAATGCAGAGAGTACCTGACACGTCTTCATTAGGAAGTAAACCTAATTGCAGATTAGTTTTCCTTGTTCATCTGAAAATCTAAGAAAATTTCACCGAATTACAATGAACGTAAAACATGAAGAAGAATACTTGCATAGAATCATTAAATATATATATATAGCATTAAAACAGGTGACACGGGTGACTTTCTGTCCGCATCAATGCGGAATGTGCGCCGCGATAATGTTTAAGTGAGAAGTAAATAAATGTCCTTAGAAATCCATCGCAACAAGCACCAGAGTATATCGTTCCAAAACTTTTAAAGCCGTAAGGCATTAGAGCAGTTGATAACTTTGTGATCAACCGGGTAATTTTATCGAAATCGCTGCTGTAAAATAAAAAATCAGCATCAGAAGGAATTGATAAAATTTCATCTTAATGATTTTAGGACTAGAGTAACTCTACGTCTTCCTTTTTTCTTTGGAGCTTGCTAAAGTAAGCAAAAGAGTTTCTTGATAAAACACACTTTTTAGGTTTGTTTCATGCGTTTAACACTTTATTGAATTTATTTCCTTTCGCTAGGATTTCATTAACGTTTCTTGAACTCTATTTTTGTAGTTCACATTCAAGTAACCAATAACTTGACACAGCTTTTATTTCTTGTTCCATTCAGTTTTTTGATTTATCTCTTTCGCGGTTTCTTACTTACTTCAATGCCTCACATATTAAACTTACATTATTTCCTTATTAATAATAAGCAACTGCCAATGCTGGTCTTTATGCCAATCACTTACTTTATTTAATCAAAAGGATCGGATGCTTTTTTTTTTTAATATATTATATAGCTTAGTCCGACCACACGAATGCCACTTTTTCGACTTATCATCACCTATCTTCTTGGTTCTTGTGTGCAGAAGTATGTATAGGATTGTCATCCTTGTTTCTGACGAATGGGGTGGTCTCGCCGCCATACCTTGGCTTATTCATTGCGATGTATTATTATATTTTTGTACCTATGTCTCTACAAAAGCGATTTCGGTCATAGAATACTCACTTTGGTCACTTTAGTTTTAGAAAATACTTCTAGCGCATCAGGGTTTATTGATTCCTTTATGAGCGGCATTTTTGATGCTAAGAGTGTACGATTCTAAATTCTGTTGAAAGTTTAGAACAAGAGTGGGTCAAAAACATATGAGTTGTACTCGATGGTCAATTTGATCCCGTTATAAAATGGTCCGCTTATTTTTTAGCCTGATGCAATGGGATAGTAGCTTTAAATGGAATTCACAACATCTACTATATTTCAGTAATAAGAGAAGAACGATTTTCAAGCATTTAACAAACAAAAATGACAATAACCATAAGTCCATCCAGAGAGTGTAGAGTAAAGATATTGTTACGGAAATCCCAAATCCAGTTCATGCCAACGAATTGATTTTCCCAAATAATAAATTCCCTACAGAGGGAAAACTCAAGTGCACATTCGCGGCGCGTCATACAGCTGCCGGCCGAGTCAAAAGATTAGCGGAAAAGCAGGTTAACGGATTAAAAATAAAGCCATGAACTTAGGCAATGCTTGTAAAAATGTATATAAAGTATTTGCGGAAGGCAAAGTCAGTCGGACAAGAACATTTGAAAAAGAATATTAAAGTTAAAAAGTCAAGAGTATAGCCAAAGTAAAACGGAAATAATCCTACACTTAAAGAAATTGATTGTAAATAAAGAAACTTGAAGTGCGAGTATATTGCTCTTAAAAAGAATATCCACGATCTAGTGATGCCAAGCGTATACGAGAAAAACGAATTTCGTAACATTATGTTTAAACACAATGACTTCTTCAATGCTTCTGATGTTGATGTCATTTAGTAAATATCGATTTTTCAACAGATTTCTTCATTTTATTATCTGTAACATTTCCAAATTATATGCTAGCGACAATATCAGACTAAGAATGATAATAATAATAATAATAATAGCAATAATCGTTATGTTATTTTCTTCAATTGATAATTTAGCCACGTTGAGTGGATGACAACAATAGTATTTACTGAATACAAAAAAAAAAGAAGAAGAAAGAATTGGATATCATCTCCATTACTTGAAAAATAAAAATTTGACCCTACTACTACAGACACAAGCACACTGCACCCGAAAATTTTAACAAAGATATTTTTATTTGAGAAATAGAGGAGAACACATAAAAAATGAAAAATAGAAAGAAAGAAAAGCGCAGTTCGGAGTAATTTTTGTCCTTAATAGCAAGATGTAAGTTATTTAACTGTAAATTGCTTAAGGAAGACCAGAATAAAAAATACTTTTAAGCGAGGCGCATCTTTTGCAAACAGAAACGATATATCCATGAATGTATATATGTATATCCTCACTTGTTTACGGCAACAGCATCAGTAACATGGCAAATAAAAATCCACATAAGGTGCAAATATTGGGGAAAAAAAAAAACTACAAAATCTTATTGAAGCAAAAGGTGAACACATAAGAAGCGACCGCACAAAAGACCGTAGTCATAGAGTCTTTAGATTATATACGCGATACACATGGTCACTAACAAATCTTAATGGACTGTGCACAACTTTTACTTATTTTTTTTATTTATTTATTTTTTTTTTGTTGAAAACCACCTTTTTGAACTCAAGCTTAATGCATTTTATAACATCATCACAATGGCCATCAGTAACATCATCATGGTCATGATGTTGTTGGTAGCTAGAGCATCAGCTTTTTTCCCCTGTATGTGGTTTTAGTTCAAGTCCACAACAAGAGCATCATCATTGTTGCCCTCATAATATTTCTTTTGTAATGAAATACGATAATAAAAGCAACAACATAAATACATACATACATATATAGTATATACCTTTTATTGGATTTGTTGTGAGCCATAGTGGATGTTCTTTTTAACAACTGACCACGAGACTACGTATGTAAGAATTAAGGTTATATCTGCGCCGAAGCATTATTATTTTAACTAAGACTGCTGTTGCCGTATTCTTTTCTTCTTCGTCTTATTTATTATTATTTTTTTTTTTTTCGTTTTCTTGCCGCTATTAGTGAACTAGTGATTGTGCCTTGGCTTTACCGTTCATTTGTTGGATTGTATTGTGTGTTTACCAAACCGTAGCGTAATCGTTATGTATGTACCGGTCATCACTTAATCTACAATTGCAATTTGTGAAACATGTCTGTTGACGTTACTTAATATATATAACGACCAAGTAACACATCTACATGCACACACATATTCACGTTCATTGTTCATGCGTTCACAATGAATAACGTCCTTACCACCAAAGTACATCTGGATAACGTTGAAAAAAAAAAATGAAAATAAAAATAAAAATAAATAAAAAAAAATATTACATGTGCAGATAAGTTCCAAGCGAACAGGATAGCGCAGAATAGAATAGAATGGGAACGTAAGCAAATAAATAAAAGTAATAATAGAGTACATACATCGAAACCGCTCGAACCATATCGCTCAATATTTGTATTACTCTTGTGTTTTTTTTTTTTTGTATCTATTATAGCTTTGTCTTATTAGTCTGTTAGGAACGTAAGATTTACCCGAAAAATTTTGATTGTCAAAACTTAAACATCCATTATCAATACACAATGATTATCTCGATAAATCTTATTCGTTTTATATTAACGCGATTATGTAATTCGAAGCCATTTTTTTTTTTCAATATCACCAAATTTAGATGAGAAGACATTGTGAAAATGCATTTTACTTTAATTCAATAACCTGTATGTAGATCTAAATATTCGCCTCATGTCAAGTAGATCACTACAAGTCGACATAAAACACAAAATTTCTGTGAAAAATATATAGAGCAAATTTCACTTAGTGCCTTGTTATTCCGTAGACCGCTGGTGGTGCTACCGAATTTCACTTAGTGCCTTGCTATTCCCTAAACCGCTGGTGGTGCTAGCGAATTTCACTTAGTGCCTTGTTATTCCCTACACGTACATTTGTGGTGCTAGCCTTTATCAAGTTTGTGCGAATGTATACCATACCCGGAAGGACTTGAGACAGATGGATCCACCTTTTATTACTTAGATAATGACTCTCATTCTAAATGAGTCTGTCCTTGGTGTCCTGTGTTCAACCTAGAGGCAGTAACTTTTGAAATATGTCGATTAAATTTCGGAAACTGAAAGGATTTTGAATTGAAAATGATTCGGATCTCATTACTTTTTCGACTACATTCCATACAACGTCTTATTTGGAAAAGTCGTTATATGACTAATTTTCTTAAGCAAAGTTGTGTAGGATTGTTAAGGGTAAGCCGTGCCGCTATAGTATTCTCTTTATAATCCTGCTAAGTCTGCAATAAATTTAAAAAAAAATCTATTTAATGTCTTGGTATAGAAGCTATTCCGCGAACAACACATAGTGAGGGAATCAGAATTATCCTTCGATTGCGGTGAAGAAAATGAGCCGTGTGGGCAGTTGGAAGATATGTTCCAAGAAAATATTACTGCACTTCTAGGTTCTAAGGTGTATATAGAAAAAAATGCTTTTTCAATAGAAAGCTTTTGTTAGTAATTGGAATGAACGCTCGAAGAATATTAGAAAAAAAGGGAACTTTAGTTTTAAAATTTTCGAATTTTCGCCTTTTCGTTGTCAGCAGTGGGAATAGCAAACTATTATTTTTTATTATCTGTGCTGAACTTGCTGAATAACATCACAGCAGGCGCGTTTAAAAACACGCTTCCAACACCACGAGTCCCAATTAATTGACTAAACAAGAGGAAAATGTAAATTTTGCTTCCACTCTTCGAGCTTCTTCCTTAGGTAAGGCGCTGACAATTGTAATAATTGCGTACGCTTTGTTGCGGAAAATATCAATCGAAAGAGAATGGATGAGAATGAATGAGTCGTTCTAATTCCGCATAGAATCTTTAGCTATGTGGTTACAATTTTAAATTTGGGAATGAACCTTGCAATGGTGGAAAGAGCAATACCCAGAGTTTCCTGTTAATCTTCATCAATCACACCAGTTCTCATACGAACGATCCTCTCCAAAACCAAGTTACTCCACCGGAAAGGCCAGAACATGTATTTGGAGATCGGTTCCTGTACTGGTTTTGAAGTCAGTAGTGGTAAGTTGTTGCTGTTCTGGTTTGTGATCCCGAATAGGATCAACCTAAACAAACTAGAAGAATCCTAGCCTAGAAACACTTATAATAAGCAATAATATTCAAGAAAGAGACGATTGGGTGGAGAGTTGGAAGTTCCTTAGACTAAGTGTAGAAAAGATGTCGTGGATATATATATATAGTCAAAGTAGAAACAGCTTAGATGAGAGAATTGAGGGGAAAAACCGAGAAGCCACGGCACGATATATATTTGCGGGGTAACCAAACTCTGTAGCAAACTACGAATGATTGAATCGATTGTAATATTTTTTAATTTCAGCAGAAAACTCTAATACATGTTTAGAAATCTCAGCAAAGTCACTGTTGATTTGCATAAAGAGCGTGCAGAATGTAGTCACTCTGCATGTCCAAAAGAAGCTGAATATTATGGAAATTAATTAGTTAATTATTAAGTTCATAAAACACTTAAATGATAGGTAGCCCACAGTTAAGTATCCTAACCCGATTCGTTTAATACAATTATTCATATAATAAACAGTTCAGAATAAAGCTTTATATGGGGCGTGGTCGAAAAAGTGCTACAATCCGAACCATTTTCAATAGCGTCCGTCCTTGGACAAAACCACATCGGTGTACCAAAGCTCATCAAAATATGTCTAAAATCGTGACTTGCAGCGTGAACAGAAGAAAACAAGCCAGACAAAGCAAGAGTCGATCGATATAATAAAGGCTGGGTATTGCATACATTCACACAAATCTAATACACCCTTGTAGGTGGCAAATGATGAAGAGTATAATAATTAATATTTTATTAAGAGAAAAAAATGTATTCCTAATAATTTTATGTTTGACTGAAGCTTAACTGGCTGCTAAATACGTCTTTCCTCCGTTCTTCAGTTGGCTGGCCACACTTACTGGAGTTATTCTCGATTTTAGGAAGAACCCTGAGTTATGTAACTTCCTCTTTAGTGTTACTTACTTTATTAAATGGTCTTACTTAAAATTTCACGCCAGCCAGGCTTGGTTGTTTGTTTCTTTATGTTGTTGAATTAATAGCTTCTCTCTTTCAACTAGTTATACATTATTAATAAATTAATGTTAATTTTGCTCTTTTTGCAATTTCATTTTAATGCAATTAGTTAAAGTGATGCTTTCCTTCGTATCTTTATGCTTTCTGCTGCGGCAATTGAGTTGCTGTCGGACAGCCAGAAAGTGCTTGCAATCAAATTTCTTTTTGCACATTTCTTTTTAACATTTATAATTACAATTAATCTGTTTTAATTTAATTTTATTGCAGCTTACAATTCTTCCCAGTCTTACATTTTTTATTACATATATTCCGGTGATGAGATAATTGTCAAATTTAGATAATTATTTTCCAACTAAATAAGAAATTCAACTTTAAAAATCGATACAACACATGTGTAAGCGTATATTAAGTTTGGGCGGATGTACGCAGCACCCAGAAGGTCCACCTATTATTCAGAATTACTTTCTAAACCGGTCTTAGCTTGTCTGTCCGTCTGGCCTTCTTGTTTTCTTGTGTTCAATTTGCAGTTCGCAATTTTCAAAAAATTTTAGTGACGCTTTTACATTGACTTGATTCGATCCAAAGACGAACGCCATTAAAAACGGTCCCGGTTAAACCATTTTTTCGATCCTTTTCTATATAACATCTTTTTTTTGAAAAATCGTTATATGAATAATTGTATAGTGGTGTATTGCATTTTATGGGGTCGCACAATAGTGTTTTTACTTGTGTTATTATAATAACGAAGAAAGTTTCAAAAAAAAAAAAAAGGATTAATATACCTAAGCGAAACTTTGAAGAAATACCCAAAGGTTACATTTTGCCAATAAGGGTTAATTTTAAGGATCATTTAATTTCGCTTTGTCTCTCCCTTTCTCTATCTTTTCTTCTATCTTCATAACTCTCCCTTCCGCTCTCTCTTTCTCTCCGTCTCTTTGACTTTATTATAATACTAACTGAGGTGAAAGCTATAAAAACTTCATTTATATTTAAAAGTTATACTTTATACCGTAATTTGAACGCGACATTCTTTTGCGGCAACCGAACAACAATCATAAAAGGACATTTGTAACATAAATGTGGAAAGTTTTTATTTTATAAATTCAGATTCTAAAACTAAAACTTTGTCCGAAAAGTTATATGTGTTTCCTTTCGAAGCTCTTAGAAACTGATGTTAATGATGACACTGATGATAATAATGTTGAACTTTTTTTATTTTTTTTTTTTTGTTAGATGGCACGAACATAACATAAATACATTTTAAACTTAACCTTTACTATAATTCTTAAATAGAAAATGACAAAAACAAAAAAGGGTAAAACAAAGCACAAAAAAAGAAAAAAAAAACTGTATGTAATTATAAATATAATACACATATAGACATTCACATACATTGAATCTTACACACAGTCATACATAATAATGATGTGACCCGTAGAAAGTATTAAGCATTCAAGAGATAAATCTTTGGATTCAATACTTTTTCGACTGCCTAATTTTTATCTATATATACATATATATGTGCGTAAGCATTAATATTACATGCACGGTTTATTGTGCTAGAAGCAATGTGGCTGGCAAGTCGCACCAAGCAAAAGCGCAAATGTCAAAAAGTCAACGAAAATGTAGAGAAGTTTTCCGTTTTTTGTTTTCTTCTTTTGCTTTTTTTTATCCCTTCTTCTTCTCTTAATTTCTGGTTGCCTGCTTTAAGCACGCAATGCTTATAACAATTAACAAGTAAGAAACCTAAATCGTCCTTAAGGCGAATCAAGGATACTCATCACCCAAGGTAAAATGATACGAAGAAAACTTTGCTAAGTTTTCTCTTTGCCGTATGTCTGTCTAATCAATTCGAAACATTGTAAGCTATTGTTGTTCTTATTATTCCTATTACGATCTAAAGATGCCTTGATGTTCAATCTTCAAGATTAATTCAATTTTTCAACAAATCCAATAATAATATATAATATAAACAGATTTGAATCACTTTATCTTGCAAATTATAAAAAATCAAAAGAAATTTCTTATGTAATATGTTAATGTTATTGACTAACCCGAGCTTATGTCCCAAAGCAGACGGATATGACAAATTCCCATTCATAAGAACATTTTAATCCGATCCAGGCTTGAATGTAACAAAAGCTGTGACAAAACTTAAACACCGGTCATTTTTGATGCTAAGGTTGAATATTGCTCAGCCATTTTTTTAATGTGACAGAACGTAACAAAACCAGGCATATACATATATACAATACACTTTTATATTTATACGTTATATTCATAAGTTGATTGAAAAAATATTGATCTCTTTAAAAGATTAAAAGAGTTCTTCTAACTTCATTTATTTTATTCATATTCATCCAGATTATCATTTCAGATTAGGCAAAGATATTTCTCTATCATTAAGCTTAATACTTTTTAAAATATCTAATATATGCGTGGATATATATACAAGTATTGTACATTTAAGCAAGACGACGACATGTAGATGTTCATACATGCGTTGCAAAGTATAAAAGCACTTTGGCTCATTAGAGTTTTTTCATCAGAATTTTAAGAAAATTATACCAAACCGCATATACATATATAGTGAGAATGACTTGAAAAATACTCTTAGCAAGCTCTAACATAACTACCACCATTACATTAGACATTCATGTCGTTTTCCCCGCGACTCGCTTTACTCGCTTTTCTCTAACATTAGCAACTTTATTTTATAGCAAACAACGACAGCAACTGCAAGAGACAGAGAAGAACAGCAACAAACTACAAATGCCAAAAACAAGTTTCATGTTTTCGCTTAGCTCACTGTTCAGATTTCTTTTTATTTATTAATTTTATTCTTTAAGTTACGCATAGTTTCCACTTTAAAATGTAAAAATAGTAAATAAATAGGATAATAGCGAAGAAAGGTTTTCTTCTTCTTCTTATCTTAAGACGTAGCTTAAATTCTCAAGGACTTTTTTTTCTTAAATATCGTAACGCCGATCTAGTTGTTATAGCTGCACGCTTATGTTGGGTGAGTAATATTCATGATTAAACAGTAAAATGGTAAAATATCGCCTTTTTCTTCATGGTTATCTCAGCTCCTCAGACATCATTAGGCGCCCATTGCCCAGATCCAGAGCTATATTAAAAACATCTATATGTTTCTTCGTATATTTGTACACTCCGTCGCCACTTTATGCATTCACCTATCCACACATAAAAACGTACGGAAAGATCAGACATTTTGATTTCCTAAAACGTCTACAGATTTCGTCCAACTATCTATCTATAACTAAGCATATGTTGAACGCGTAGTGCATATGCAAAGATCTGCCGCTTTCATGTTTTATAATTTTGTTGATGTAAACACTAAAAGCAGCTTCGCTTGTTTACAACAATCTTTATCAATCCTCCTTATATCCTTTCGATATAAGATCGATTGAAGCAAAGTAGTGAACTTTCGGAAGCTAAACTTCGGATCCGTGATCGGTTGTAGTCGAACTAAGGCTCACAGTTAGTTAGCAGGTTGTCGAATAAATCATGGCACTCGACCCTATATTCGCCCCAAATCATATAAACATCACCAAATCGTTCCTTGTCATTAGTTAGAAATTTGAACAACGTTTTCATCAAGACCTTTATACCTTTTTAATGAAGACTTAAGACCTCACGGCATGTTGTAGAGTTGCCGAGTTTAATTCAAACCAGAAAGGCGACACTTTGACATCATGAATCGGGAAGTCGGTGGTAGGTTTCAATAAATTCAGATTAACAGAATTTGATAATTACCCTCCTTTCGGGGACATGATCATTTCTTTAGTACCTTCTTTAAAATAATTATACCATTTCGATTAGTGTCTTTGTCACCAAGTTAATAACTTATCTAAGCCCAAAGAAATTCTTTAGAAGGTGTCAACTTTCTGATAAACGTTTCTGTTTTATGCTGGAGTTCGCTTGCAAATTTATCCCGCAAGGAAATGCAAATTGAGATAAATATAATTTTAAAGAGTACTGTTGCTTACTCAAAAAAGTACTTCTTTAGCAGACATTGGAGATAATCACTGGGGATATTAGCAGACCTTACACATACTTATGGTATAATCTCTGGTGCAAAGATAATTTTAAAAAACACTGTTTCTTACCAAAAAAAAATATTTCTTTATTGGAGATGATTTTATTGGAGATGATTACTGGGGATATTAGTAAACCTTTCACATACTTGTGCGCAATAATTATATACCTTGTGGCTGTGTACATTGGCTTTATAGTCGCATTAATAACCATAAATGGAAAATCGAATTATTCCAAACCATCTTGATAAAGTTCGCCCTTGAGCCCGAACATGTCATCAAAATATCGCGAAAGATGTGACCTGTAACTTGAGCCCAAAGATATTTGTACACACATCATAAGCATAAATCTGCCAATATTAATTTAGCAAATGGTTTCAAATTGAGTGACAAAAAAAAAAAAAAAAGTGAATATATATTTCAAATCCTTCAGAATATTGCTCCTCCACAAATGATATAAAGTACAAAACAATACATATCGGGGAGTTGCCAGTGACAAGCATAAAATTAATTAATTGTGAAAATTTAACTTAACTTATTTACAACAACGCAGTTTTCAACGTTTTAATCGTTTTTTTTTTTGTTTTCATCCTTTGAGTAGGACGATTCAACTCTATTGACTTGTGAAAAAATTCTGCTTATATATCTTCTTACAAGCAAGTCACCAAAAACAAATTTCATTGCAATATTTTCCTGCATATCCCCTCTTAACTGAAATAACATTCTCGCTAGTCACCAACTGCGTCAACAGGCAAAACATCGGGAACGTATATTTGTGTTTCGCAATTTGGTTTTCTAGAAAATCAATTCGTCTTCAAGCAAATTTTCATTGTTTTTGTCAAATTTGGTGTTTCCACAGCACCATAAAGACGAGACAACTTTTCTGATTTTTTGTCACAATATGTTTTTAAGGCATAGCCCTAAGGTTTATATACTCTTGAACGGGCAGAATAGACAGAGAATCTATTTAGACGTAGCCCGTCTATCTTCTGCTGAAATAATAATTTCCATCTCAACGCTTCCTTTAAGACTTTATTTCTCCTTTCACATTTTACTTATCGCACTCATCAGATGAAATTCGAAGATAGCGCGCGGACACACAGAGAGACAGACATGGTTTAATCAATTCAGAATTTTGCGCACACAGGTTCTCCGAAGCGTCCTGTTTGATGTCACACACGTTATGGAAAAAAACAAAATGAGTATACGTCCATCCTTCAGTGGTGGATACAAAAATGTCTGAAATATTAACATCAACTTCTATTTGTTTTTTTTTTCTTTCCCTTTTTTTTTTTTTGTTTAGTTTTTATATGCAACATCACTTGTAAAATCAGGGCATGTTAAGTTGGTGCGGATATATGAAACACCCGGAAGATTTTGCGATAGTCCAACCTTATACCGATCGATTCATAATCGCTTTCCGAGTTGATTTGAGCTTGTCTGTCTGTCCGTTGCTCTTGTCTTCAATCTACAAACTGTAATTTATGGGATATTTTAACGAAGTGCGGTGCCATGATGTGGTTTGGGCCCAAGGACAAACGGTATTGAAGATGGTTCTGATTGGGTCCTTGTTCCACTGTTTCACATTCATGAAATCACCTGCAGGTTTATGTAGGGTATTTAATGCTGCGCCGTAGACTACTGTAGTGTTGGTTTTTTTTGTTTTCAGGTAAACCAAGTGATAATTCTTTCAATTGGTTTTCATTTTTTGCAGCCAAGTGCAATAATTCTTATAATAACATTGGAAAAGATTATTTAACTAATGACATAGGTTTTTTCATTCTGAGGCTTTTTGTTTTCATTTGGCTTTTTTGTGTTTTTAATATTTCATCCTCTTTTATCATCAAAAGGCATTTGAAACTTGCTTTTCAAATAGATTGGCATTCAATTTTGCATTATTTTTGCTAAAATTTCTGCTTCAGAAATAGGTATTCTTTGCGGTTCAGACTTAATTGAATTGTCATGCAACGATGCATGCAAAGAATTTTTGTAAATATTTAAAACAAAAAGTAAATAAATAAAAGGGAAATTATTTATGATTCTTTTGCAAGCATGATTTTTAACAATGAAGTAAAAGAAATTAAACACATATAAAAATACTTGGTCAAATCTTTCAATTGGATACCGTACGTTGCCACATAGTCGGCTAGATGGGAGTTGCCACCATAGCATCATTTCCGCGACTTCAATTCCCAGTTGGGTCTCACAACACTTGGTCGCGTTTATAAAAAATTTCTTGAAAAGAGCCATGGAAAGAACTGAGTTATATCCCGACAGCATTCTTATGTCTGCGCATAGCCTCAAAGGAAAAGTTATTTCTTCAAAGTAAAGTTTGTAGTTTGTGATAGCAAGTTGGCAAAAGCGAATGGTAGTTAAGCAGCAAGACAATGAAGTTAGCACTCAGTTTAGAGCTCAGTACCATAAAGTATACTGTAAAGACAACTTGTGTGTGGTCATAGCTTGTAGTGGGGGCTCGGCCGTTAGCGATTTGGATAGACATCCACTAGGCTACGCCTACTTTCTACACCTTCTCACACTTCTTTTTAACTACCAGCATGTTACTCGTAGAGGGAACATCAGGTGAGTGATCGGCCATATGTACGCAACCATCGCTTTGCAAAATAAGATAATGAGTTACATATGAGTGGTTTATTTTGACTATGTCTCTAATCCACTTTTAAAACGAATCTTATCGGTCACTGTATTAACGACATTGCTATGTTAATATATCCCTTCATAGTAATTCATATGTTTATGGACAAAAATGTGTTTATAAAATAAATTTCCCAAATAGCTAAACGATTCGATTTATATATATATATATATATTTTTGTCTAACTATATTTATACATATAAAGTTAAGATTGCTTAAGGGCTAAAACGCTCGTGCGTGTGCAATACACATTTTGATATTTACTAAGGCTTATAGATAATCCAGAATATATTGCATTTTACCTATTTTAAGGATAACAAAGGAAATTCAAATTTTGTCTGATGAAGTCCATCGATCTTATATCTATGTATAAATTTTAAGCAAAAATATATATTATATATATAATATATATTCTCTAAACTCGCATGCGATTTAAATCTTTAATAAAATCGCTCCTTATTAAGACTTGATTGCAGGATACGCCAAAAATCTATTCGTCCACCATATATCACATCTCAATTTATTTTGTGGCTTTCCCTTGTTTTAGACCTAAACTTTTGAAACTCCAGGGACGAGGCATAGATATAATCAGATATCTAAACAATTTCGCCTCTGAACTCTTTCCATACATATACGTTAGATTTGTCGAAAGCAGTAAATGAACTTTTCTATTTGATTGGCTTGACTGTCTTAGTTTCTGTTTCCAAAGGCTTGCATATCTTCAGCGGCGAAATGAAAAGTTCCATAGCCAGCGATTAGAACATAAGGACTTCAGGACCTACGAACACATTTACGGCACCGACTAATTTTATTAGCATTGAACTGTTTCCCCTGATTACTTTCAAAATTTTTTCCGGCTTTCGTTTCATCACTTTTGATCTCGTAAGTGACCTCAACCGTCATCAACGATAATGCAGTAGAAGGGTTCCGATTGCGATCTCTTAACAAGTGATGCTAAGTTCGAATTGATTTTACCAACGAACCATGAGTAAAAGACCAAACTTGATGAGGAATCCGAATGGCGATTAAAATTTCAAGAGTCATCTGCAGATCCCATTTCGTCTTCAAATGCAATTCTTTGTCCCTTAAGGCATCACATCGTACCAGTGTTGCAATTTTTTTATATTATTCCTATATATATTTTTTAAATACTTAAATATGTACCTCGTTCTCGATAAATTGTCTTCTCAGGTTGGTAGAGAGTTTTAATCCGTCCACACATTCACTAAAGTATTTATTGGGAAACATGTTTTTGTGTCCTTAAGTCGGCAACTAAATTCAACTTTCCACTGAGTTAATATATTTCCCATAAGATTTGATTTACTCAAGAACCTTTAGAACCGTCAAGGGATTACGCTCTACAAAATCGTATTAAAATCGTAATTATCTTTACCAAGTATTGTTACACCAAGCGAAAAATTTATCACAGTTCGGATCATTATTCGATCGTTGGTCGATTAAAATTTTTCCCTCGATTGTACAACCAACCCTTATTTGATTTTTTTTGCCACAGTCTGACAAGAACAGGTCAAAAAAGATCGAGGTTAATTGTCTACCTGTAGACATTGTTCACGATCTAATCGCGGTTTCATCAAACAGACATGGGCAGGATACAGACTAGTGCCTGTTACAGATATTTGTACAAAAACACCACAATAGTGGATAAAAAATATGGGATTAGTAAGAACATTATAGTTAGACCTTGAAATAGCTTACATCATATTACTTAATAGAATGCTACCTTAATTCCATACAAACGTACATTTCTCATGGAAATCTTTACGTAGTAGGAAATCCAAAACTGCTGAACTGGTGTCGACCAAAATTAGAAAAATTAATTTTCTGCCCAAAGATTATTATTATTCTTGGCATGTTTTCGTCATCACATATTGAGATATAAACTTTGTTATCATATAAAAGGTGCTTTTCATGACATCTTTTATATAGAAAGAGATCGAAAAAATAAACCTAAGATATTCAAATATAGTGCAATTAATTTTCATAAAAAATTAAACTGCTATGGGCCAATCTTCAAGACGAAATACTAAAACTTGGACATTTTTTGCCATATAAGAGTTTCCTTTCCGCGGAGTTCTTTCTATGGCAAGGCCTTCAAATATGAGCGCATCCAATTTTGAAAATTGCGAATTCTTTCCATATAACAACTTCTTCAAAATAAGGCGTCGCACCATGGGGACTGGTCGTAAACTCCTTGCGATTCAATTCATTTTCAATAAAGGTTGCCCTTAGGCGAACAACACATCAGTGTATCGATTGTCGTCAAAATATCTTACGAATTGCGACCTGTGGGTAAAACACAAAAGCATATCGATAAACATCACGCAATTAGTTAGTCGAACAGAAACGTCGAAATCGATTTAGAAAATTTTTTTCTGCTATACAATGCTAGAGATGAGTGAATCGGAAATCAAAACGAAAAAGAAAATTATATTCCGTCGCGATGAAATCTTTTATCCCCATCATCGATATCCGAAGAAGAATTTAGAAAACAAGAACTAAATTTTGGTATTGGGTGCACCCGGCAAATTTTGTTCTATTTTAAGAATAAAAGTAGAAATTTATGTGGTGTATGTGTTCTACTTTATGAGTAACAAGCAAAGAACACAAAAAGCGAAGGTGTTTACCGTCTTTGTTTCATAGGCGTCTCCTTCGACAGGTTTGATCCTTCTTCTTCCTTCTTTCGTGTCTTTTCTTTCTTTTGCAAATTTGAAGACGATACCTTATTTTTTTACGGGCGGGACAACGCTTATCACAGATACTACACAGTTGGAGAGACCTACAGGCAAACAGGCCAACATAATTAAATCATTTTAGAAATTGATGCTGACCGAGAATATACATACCTTGTGGAAAGTGAAGTTTCCTTCTTGGGTGTTACAAATGTTTTGAAAAAATTAATATATCCTTCATCTTTTGGTGATGGGTAAAAAAAAAAAGGATTTTCTTGACGAAGACATGCTAAAAACGAACTGTAATAGTTTTTGATATAAAGGCTTATCGTATCAATTTTTCTAATTTTTTTCAATGTTTAAAAAAAACGTTAAGGGAGAGATTCAATTTTGCGCCCTTGTGTTCATTCTTTCAACGAAGAGTAAAACTTAAAACCCATAGGAAAAAAAATAGAAGTAAAAACCAATATTAACAATAAAATAAACTTTGCCGACAGTCACATATAAGTCCTATTAAACTGTCTAAAATGTGAAGTGTGAAAAATAGTCAAAATACGTCGGTATGAAAGTTCGTTACGACAACGGAAAAGATAACATATGTATATTCTCATATCTCTAAACATAAAGCAGAGAGTGGTTAGCCAGTGAAGCATTACTTCACAGCAATGTCATTAAATTAAAAGCTAAAAAGCCAAAGGCATGTTACTACGCTTCATTGAAAGAAAAAATTTAAAAAAATAATACGAAATTGAGAGAAAATGAAAAATTGAAAAAGAAAAAAAAAACTATCAACCAACCCTACACTACTTTCACATGCCTAATGCGAGTGTATGCTATGGCTTAAGTGAAATGGTTAATTGAAGATGCCCTGCTCCGCCATACCTATCCAGCCGACTAAGCCATAAGCACTGGCCATAAAAAATAGACACAAAGAGGAAAAGAAGTAGAAAGAAAAAACATATATACATACATACATACATACATACATACATGCATATATATAACGCATAAAAAATGTACAGGAATACAAAATTAAAAACTGAAATAGTTTCGAGTTAGTTGTATATGTAAACTGTCTATGTATGCGCCTATATTTGCAAGTTACGGAAAGTTCAATATAGCATCCGAAACAATCGAGCGGGTGGGTGAGTTGGATGGTGCGTTGACTGGCATAATACACATAAATTGTTGTTATGTGTTTGGCATAACGTTACACTTGAAAAAGGGCTTTTAGCCAATGTTCAGGGACATTCAAACATTTCTTTTCTGCAACAATTTTTTTTTTTTTTGGTTTTTTGTTTCAACTCATGACCGGAACCACACGGCATCATGACATGACTTCCGCCCATATATGACCCAAACACTTGCACATATCGCACTGAAGTTCTGGTCAACACTATTGATGCTGCTTAACACAAATAAAAAAAAAAAAA
>CCAG010019639.1:0-13748 GCA_001077435.1 Glossina morsitans morsitans | reverse complement strand
CAATAAGGGTTTGGTGATGATCACTGTTGAAAAATGAATCAAAGCAATCAACATTTTTTATACTTATGCCAGTTAATGCATTATTGTTTATTATTTCTGTGTTCATTTTTTAATGCGCAACAATGAAAATTTTTTAATCAACATAACGTGTAAGTCATTCATATGCTTCTGAGTATGAATATTTTCAATTGCTAAGTTTAGCTTGTTCTAATTCTTCATTTTTGGCCACCTCACCGCATTCGTAGCGTTGATAATCAATAATTTCTAAACTACTTTCTTTTAACACTTCGCCAACTGTTTTCCCTTCATCAACTAGAAATTCTTGGTGGATAAGACAAGTCTCATCATCTTTATTGCTTAGTGGTTCATCTTTGCCTTCTTCTCCTACCTTTTGCGGATTTAAACCAATTATATGTTGGCAAAGATTTTTTTGCAATTCCTCGTCTTGATGCCGACTACGAAAGGCTATAATAGCGCCATATTTACCAACTTGCGTAACGTTTTGTGTAGATGCTATTGACGCGGCTTGAGGGTGCGCATAACCAGAGAGTTTTAAATCATTGTTAACCTTGAAGCATATGGCTCTTCTAATGGCGGCATTCTCACCCACGGTTCCTATTTAATTTTCGTATATGATATATTTGTATAAGAACACTTTATGTAAATGTTTGTATATTTTGTTAGTATGTGAAATTAAATCAATTTGCTCTCACCTATTAGCAAGGCTAAATGGTCGGCCAAACTTTTGCCGTCCGGCGCCTTTAGATTCCTCAAAGCTTCAGCTTCGAAACCAGACTTTGAAAAGAAATTGTTTTTTAATACAATTTAAACAATAGTTTATAATTACTTACTTTCCAGAGGTCCCCATCAAATTGGGTTAGTTCGGTGTACTGGGCACATACACGAGACACATGATCCAGAAATATTTTGAAATGTTCATTACGGGCCACAAAGTCAGTTTCACAATTCACTTCGACCATGGCCCCGATATTACCACGTACCAAAACACCTACCAGACCTTGAGAAGTAACTCTCTGCGCTAGTTTAGTAGCTTTAGACCAGCCCATGCTTTGAGCCTGTTCATTTAACCATTTCTCTGCCTACAAAGATATATCTACTTAGGTATTTTACTTTTTTGTTTACATTGCGTACCAATTTAATATCATTGTTGTGCAATTCTAAAGCCTTCTTGCAATTGGCAAAAGTATAGCCTGTCTTTTTGCGTAAAGTTGCCAAAGCATTTTTTTCGACACTCGCCATTGCCAAACGGCTGATGTGTAAAAAACGTGGAAACTTTTGGAAAATCATTTTATTTTGTATATATATGGTGTATAGTTTTTCGAAATACGCAAATGCGGCTTTTTATAACATATATGTAGTTTAGAATAACACCTAGGAAACCAAGGGATACTTTATGTTATTTATAACTGACATATGTTAATATCAATTTTAGGGAACTTTTTCCAATACGGTGCAGTCACTTGGAAAAAATATTCATTTCAATTAATAATCATATAACCTTCAATCAGTGAAGGAGAAAATATTTTTTTGATCAATCTATATAAAGAATCGTTCTTATTGAAAAAACTTTAGCGATTCTTGTGAAATAATTGGGCAGATTGGATAATTTTTATATCAATCAGCGTCCGCTAAAATAAAGATTATATTACTGATTAATTTTATATAAATTTACGCAATGAGACGTACCGATGTTAAAGCTGGTAAGTTTGATAGATGCTCGCAAGAATTTTTATTTTCAAAACGAAAATATAGACTTTTACAATTTTTACGCAAGAAATGAAAAAAAAATTACACAATGATTGTTAAGACCGCGAACGAGAAAAGTCTCTTTTTTTTTGCATTTAAAAGGTACAACACCGGCAATTTTGACAAGTATGTTCAAAATAAAAAATGATTTCTTTATAGATAGATTTTAATTATGCTTTTTATCGTGCAAGCACATCAGCTGGATGTTTTTTCCGGTTATTTTGCTCTTTGGCAAACAGCTGAATTTAATTCTCATTGCAGAACGTAACAGTGCTATCAACACTTTTTAGTAATTTAGTTTAGAACGTTCAAAAACGCGCAAATGAAGATAATTGAAAATTCTTCCAGATTATTATCGGAAATTAAATACATATTATCGTTATAGAAATTGTTAGAGTTAGTGAAGTGCTTGGCACTCATTATTCAAAAATCTCATGCTAAGTATTATTTCAAATTTTCCTCTAAAAAAGAACTTCGTTCCTTATATAAATCTTCAAAATATTCTACGCAGTCAGATAGAATTTGTAAACTGTGCGAAAAGAGGCATTTGCTGCTATCAATGCATGCTGCGTCTCAGTCAGCGTATATATAAAACTATATGTTTCGTCAAATCAGTCACAATAGTGCGGTTTCAATATCTTCAATATCTCTGCTATGCACTTAATGTAGTAGTTGTTTATGTCTTCGCTATTTAATAATTGCTAATATTTAAAAACATTTAAGTCTAAATGGCGGCAGAATTATGTTTTACGATCGAGAGTTTTTTTTTTTGTCTTGATAAATGATACGCTAGAGAACCAAAGAGATATTTGTTTTTCATGAAAAGCGGAAAGTAGGCATTTTTCTAGGTGGAACAATGACTCGTCTATAAAGCCTACCTAACAAATCTATAAATTTCCTTAACTCTATGATATAATTGAATCATCAGAAATGAATGATAATCACATGGACATCACGTGGACATGTGGATACTACAAGGAAAAGAATAACACCATTTACTTTACATTAGACATTGGAGCGTTAGTTTTTAGATCTTCAGCAACCTATTTGATTTGTTTTTTTATGTGAATGGATGATGAAGCTATTGTGCCTACGTCTGAGGTTGGCGTAGTGCCTTAGCTTTCGCTTTTATTTTTTTCCAGTTTTAAAAACTTTAATAGTTTATTATTAACAATTTACACACAATTTCTTGTGATTTCACAGAATCCGCAAGTACGAAGAAGGTTTTTGCAAATCTTAGATTTGTTCACAATCGTCCCAAACCTGATGTTCTGCATAACATTCTGTGTTCTAAGGCCAATACAAAATATAATGCAAAGCGTTTGTGGTATGAACTTAATATGCCCGAGTGTACCAGTGAGATTTTGGATGGTAAAATGTTGTCAACATCACTACCGCCTGGCTTATTTCAACATACCAAGACTATTCCTGCTACACTAGCTAGACGACAAAAGAAAAAAGAGAGTAAGTAGATAATAATAACTTTGTTTTTGTATTTAACACTAACCAAAAATCTTAATGTCCACAGAACGTATTTCGTATATGCAAATGCGCTTAGAAAGGGAAAATTTTCGCAAGAAATTGGTGGAATTAATTGCGCGTCCCAACACTGCAGATACGAAACCGAGCGCCGCGGACTTAGATGCTGAATTTCCCAACACCGAGGAGAAAGAGATTTTGCGTTATTATTATTATATTAAACATGGCATCGATACAATCCATGTAGCACCCATGAGCAATAAGATCTTGGCTAGGCAAGCGCATTTTAGATTCATTTTCACAATTATAGCAGATTAAGAATTTATTATCTTCCACTTAAGGATAACCAATCAAATACCGCCTTATCTACATAAATGGGCTGTAGCTTTGCAAGAGACTATCGAAGAAATCAAATCTGATTATTTGTTCGCAATGAAAAAAGCTGTAGTCGATTTTGTCTTACAAAATTCCTTGAGCAGCGCGAAAAAAAAATCGAAAATTGAAGTAACTAAAGAACGTAAAGAAGCCAAAGCGATGTACAACACATGGCGTTATCGGTACGTTATTTTCTTTTAAAAAAATCTTGTTTTGTGTAAAGAAAACAGAGAGAAAAACGGAATATATATATATGTATGTAAAACAGGAAAATATATGTATAAACACATATCCATACATATATATATATATACATTTGTTTTTTTTGAAAATTAGCTAGCTAGAACGATAGGTCACTTACCTCCCCAAGAGAGATCGTGAACACTAATAGGAGCATATAGGTTGTTACCTAACCGACTAGTCAGCGATTTCACAGTGCCTCAGAGTAGCGTGTACACTGTATGACAGTAGTAAAATTTGCACTCAGGATTTGCTAATGTTTCTTTTGCTCGTGGAGAAAAACTTGACCACGTTTAAATTGTCGTTATTGCGTTTGCTAGGAGCAAACTTCCATAAAGCCATTGGATTGGCTTTGTCGAAAGCACGGCAATAACAAACACCGCTCCAAGAGGTGTAGCTGCATGAGGTTTCATCATTTAAAGTGACAAAACGTTGAAAAAGCTGTGTTTCACAACTTTCATCATAATCAATTCTTCTTCAGCTGTTCCAAGGATTACAAAAGAAGTTTACTAAGCTTTGCTAAGCTGACACAATCATATACTCCGCAAAAGCTCGAAACCTACAATTAGTCTGAAATTGCCTAAATCAATTAGATTTCTTTCTGCGCAATCTTTACACATCGCCAAGCAGTCTGAATGAAGTTGTTTAATTAGGAGGGATTGATGGCACGCAGAGCAAGGTCAATAGGCGCACACAGAATGGTAACTTGCCACACTTGAAAACTTATTTTAATGCAGGAATAGAAAAGCCAACAGACGGTATGCAAGACCTAAGGTTTATCATCTTTGGAAAAGATATTTTCAAGTCTGCCTTAATATCCCTTCCCATTCTGGAAAAGTCGACAGATGAGACAAATTTGCAATTTTCAAAATTTCACGAAAATTTCACGCTGTATTACTGTGAGGCCAAGTAGGCCAAGTAGGATGAAGTAAGTCGGGCTTTAATGGGGAAATAAACCCTCATTTTGCGAAAAGGGTTACGGTTTTATTATTTTCTAATGTAAATCGGTCCATAAATGCGAATGGGAACAGATCTGAAGTACATTGATGCTTGACCCTTGTCTTCGTAAGCAGGCAGGTCGATTGTATTTTCGCTTCATTAGATAGCTATCATGGTATACAATTTATTTATTTTTCAAGTTACGATGAGAACCGCTGTCGTTTGAAAACCTTTCTATTCTGCATACATCGCAGTGTGGCTAATATTTTGGAACTATGGAATTCCCAATATAAAGACAAAACTTTCTTGGATATCGAAGCTTTGAAAAGCGCTGAAAAACCTTACGAATTATATGAATTTTCAGTAAGGACTTTGCTTTTTAATTTTCATTGGCAAATAGTTTAATATTTTTTTTTTTTTGTTTTTGTTTCTAGAATTACGTCAGTCATCAGGTGAGCACTATGAAAGAGAAATTGGCTGTGGGTTGGCAAGGCGAAATTCATTCGATTTTGTTAAACGCCAGCAAACGAAAAATGATACCGGACGTACGGCGTAAAAAGTTGATAAAATGTTTTTATAATTGCGTTGCCGCTTTAATGACACAACAGTTGGAAGACATGTGTATACGTAGTATTAGTGCTTTTATTAATTTAATATACGATTACGGGGTAATAAAATTATTCAGGAAAATGTGAAATGAAGGAACTTTTAAGTAACGTTTTGTTTTCGTTTAGAAAACTTTTTCGGGTTTTGTTTTATCGGTTATGCTGGAGGATGAAGATGTCATACGATTTAATCCCAGTTTCGAGAAATTTCAAAGAGAACTTTTGCGTTTACTCGAATACGTAGTATTGGGCGTTCAGAATATGAATCGCATCGAAACCAAGCTCTACACAGATTTGCGTATCTCGACGAAATTGTCGTTAACTCCAGCTATACCTGAATCAATTATAACCGATAACCGTAATCACATTTGTAAACTGCTTGAAGAGCAACGTATCGGTCCCGAATTACGCTTACAAGACTTTGACAAATATATTAATTTGATGAATGGAGTCGACTCACAGAATGTACAAAACTTTATAGAATCTGGACCAAGCTTTGACCAATATTGCGAAATGGTTTTTTATTACCGTGAAAAAGGGGAACAAATTTCGAGAGATATTTTTGGCGCGATACGAATGGGTTTGTTCGATTTTCATCGTGAGGGATTTATATCAAACCTCGAGGAACTTGCTGGTTATATGCGAGCACAATTATTGAATCGAATGATTATGGATCAACAAGAGGAGATTGTCAGATTAGGTAAGGAATATGAAACTATAGGGAAAAAAGCATTAACTATACCTAAAGACACGGCCGAACTGATGAGTCTTAAGAGTTATGTAATCAACGCCGAAGAGAATCTCGTACCGGAGATGGAACAACGCCTACGCGTGAATATGTCTCATATTTTATGGCTTATGGATAACATACTTTTCTCACC
This sequence comes from Glossina morsitans morsitans, assembly GCA_001077435.1. Classification (NCBI taxonomy): domain Eukaryota; kingdom Metazoa; phylum Arthropoda; class Insecta; order Diptera; family Glossinidae; genus Glossina; species Glossina morsitans. The sequence goes on along the minus strand of CCAG010019639.1, from coordinate 7,462 downwards.
GCTTCAAATAAAAGCCAATAGTACGACCATCCAATGGTATCTGAAAATGGCTTCTATTTTTGAAGAGCACCGTATTATAATAGCCGATAAGGTTATTGATTATCAGGAATCGTTAAAAAAACGAATTGACGCCTTTAGACGTGAACTGCAAACATATTTTGAACAGGTTCAAACCTACCCAGAATGGGGTGATATCAAACAATTGGCCAAATATAAACGTAAAGCTAATATCTTGGACGCTCGCCTGGTGCAAGCCATGGATACTGTCGATCATATTAACGAAGAAGAAACCGCCTATGGTTGGGATTTAACGCAATATCCTACACGTAAAAAAACTCACGATCTACTGAAACCGTACAAAACATTATACGATGCCGGGCAAGAGTTCTTCGATAAGAGCGAATTGTGGATGAACTCACAGATAGGCTCGTATGAACCAGATGTGATAGCTGAAGATGTTTCAACCATATATCGTATTATACAAAAGCTGGAAAAACAATTAAGCGACCGTCCACATACCTCGGAATTAATTAGAGACGTAAGCAATATCGTTCGTTATGTCAAAGATTTTTTTTTTTGTTTTAATTTGAATTCTTTTATCAGATCAAAGAAAATATTGAAAGATTTCGGGAAAATATGCCAATTATTAGTACATTGGGCAATCCGGGTATGAAAGCAAGACATTGGGAACAGGTTTCTGAGATTGTTGGCTTCCCAATCAAAGTTACGCCGGAATTGACATTGGCGCGCGTTATTGACTATCAATTGGAAGAGTACGTACCCAAATTTGAATTCATTTCGGAGAGTGCTACCAAGGAGAATAACCTCGAAAGAGCTTTAGTTCGAATGGCCTCTGAATGGGAAGATGTTTCATTTTCTATAAGCCCGTATCGGTATGTTTCTGAATATGAACAATGTTACTTAAAAGCAAGAGCAAATAATTTTGTGGAAATTCTTTATTGCAGAGACTCTGGTAACTTACAAGCTGTCGGCAGTGGATGATATACAAATTCTTTTGGATGATCAAATCATTAAGACTTTGACCATGAAAAGTTCCCCTTATATAAAACCATTCGAAAGCGAAATACTGTTAGTATAATAACTTTTAAATGACTGCTCTTCACAATTTAATAATTAATTAAACTACTCGTTGTAGAAAATGGGAAGCAAAGCTAATGCTTTTACAAGATATCCTCGATGATTGGATTAAAGTGCAAGCAACTTGGATGTATTTAGAACCTATATTTTCTAGTCCGGATATTCAGCAACAAATGCCAGAAGAAGGCAGGCGTTTCAGCGCTGTGGATAAGGTATATCTATGGATTAATTAAAGTTAATAAGAAAATCAGCAAGGAAATTAGTCTAAAGTTTTCACGGGATTTTTCAATTTAGAAAACCTGGAACCTTTTCGTGATATAACTTTTTTTTCATTATAAGCTTTAGTTTACGAGCGATAAATAATTGTGTAAAAGACAACGTTAGAGTAAGCAGTAGTGTTCCTACTTTTAAGAATATTTTATGACAATTTAGCGAGGTGCAGGATTTCGGGAAGAGCTTTAGTAAATTGACCAGGCAATAGAGTAATTTACGGAGGCTTTCTTTGTTGTTTCTTTTTATCCCTTGATTATGGAAAAGATGCCCAAAAGTTGTTTTTTCTGAAGTTCTAAAGCCTGGCAAATATAGCAACAACAAGCCGTCATGAATTTTGAAACAAAATAAGAATTTTTGTCGGTGGCCTCGGTGGCGGATAAACACATTCTAGGTTGACAATGATAGCATTGAAAAAGTCTATGAATTTTGTACTGTAAGCTTTTGAAAGATTCCATAATTTTCTTTCCTGACCAAAAAATACTAAGGCAGCAAAGCTAAATGCACCGGGAACAGAGTACTTCCGCTTCTCTTTTCTATTTTCTATACGATAGCATTCTCATCGAATGACACGTGCCAAATGCACAGCACAAAACAATCGGCCGAACACCCAATTTTTTAGTGTCGAAAATTTGAAAATATTAAAACGTTTTTTGTGGTGTTTTTAATGTTTACAATGGATGCGCATCTCAACCAATTATCTCGCTACACGAAAAATGCAAACAGATCACTTTAAACTGCTACCCCATTCTCACTTTGAATGCTTTTCGTAGGCCTCTTTTAAATGAGCCTAAACTTATGGCACTAAAATTACATTTATTTTCGTCAATGGCTTAGTCCACTCGTACCCTGTATGTCCAAAAAAAAAAAAAAGAGCGCCTTCTTAATAAATTTTTCATCTTCGATGTATGTTTTCTTGATTTTAACATAGACCTGGAAAGAACTTATGAAACAAGTGTACGCAGATCCCGCTGTTATGTCGGTGGTGGAAATTGACAAAATGAGTGAAAGATTGAAAAAATCGTTTAATCTTTTAGAGATTATTCAGAAAGGCCTGAATGCAGTAAGTGACAATACATTTGAAAAAGATGAAAAGTTAGCTTTAGTCTTCATTCCAAGCTGTTTGCATTCTTTTTTAGTATCTTGAGAAGAAACGTTTATACTTTCCACGATTCTTCTTTTTGTCGAATGATGAGTTACTCGAGATCTTGTCGGAAACTAAGGATCCGACGCGCGTACAGCCCCATCTTAAAAAATGTTTTGAGGGCATCGCTACGCTGTATTTCACAGAAGAGATGGATGTTACTGTAATGCGTTCATCGGAACGTGAAGAAGTGCAGCTAGTTGATGTGATATCCACTGCAAAGGCCCGTGGTCAAGTAGAGAAATGGTTATTGGAATTAGAGATAAACATGAAGAAGAGTATACATATGAAAATGAGTGAGGCGTTCCACAGCTATCCACAAAGTATACGCCATAAATGGGTATTGGTCTGGCCCGGTCAATGTGTGCAATCGATTTCGTTGACCTATTGGACTCTGTCAATAACGGAATGTTTTCTAACGGATGATCCTGCAGCGAATTTGGAAAAATATTTGCAAAAGAATAAAGAACAGGTAGGCAAAGCACATAAATCCTTCCCCGGCAATTGAAACCGGATGGTTTCATATGTGATATAAAAATTTATAGATAGCGCGCATTGTGGATTTAGTTAGAGGCGACTTAAGTGCCCAAAATCGTATAACTTTAGGAGCCTTAGTCGTCTTGGATGTGCATGCTCGTGATGTCTTAGCAGAAATTGTAGAAAACAAAGTCACAGATCTTAATGACTTTCAGTGGTTATGTCAGGTAAACCCTCGTCGGCAATTCGCTAAATGCCATGATTCCAATTAAATATGTTTTGCTTTTTAGTTGCGATATTATTGGGAGGATAATAATTTAGACACGCGTATGATTAATTGTGGCTTAAAATACGGTTATGAGTACTTGGGTAACACACCGCGTCTAGTGGTAACCCCTCTAACCGATCGCTGTTATCGCACCTTGTTCAGTGCTTTGAATTTGCACTTGGGTGGAGCACCTGAGGGCCCCGCTGGTACCGGCAAAACCGAAACCACTAAAGATTTGGCGAAAGCCGTAGCAAAGCAATGTGTTGTGTTCAATTGTTCTGATGGTTTGGATTATTTGGCCTTAGGCAAATTCTTTAAAGGTTTAGCCTCGTGTGGTGCTTGGTCATGCTTTGACGAATTTAATCGCATCGATTTGGAAGTCTTGTCTGTGGTAGCCCAGCAGATATTAACGATACAACGTGGTATTAATTCTGGCAGTCCGACATTGGTCTTTGAAGGTACGACCCTAACTTTGGATCCGACATGTGCGTGCTTTATTACTATGAACCCGGGCTACGCTGGTCGTTCGGAATTGCCCGATAATCTAAAAGTAATTTGTAAATATAAATTTTCTCCAGCATGCAATCAGTTCTTCTCATACTTTAGGCTCTCTTCCGTTCGGTGGCTATGATGGTACCCGATTATGCTCTCATATCTGAAATTGAACTATATTCATATGGATTTTTAAGTGCTAAGCCTTTATCTATTAAAATTGTGGCTACTTATCGTTTGTGTTCTGAACAATTGAGTAGTCAAAGCCATTACGATTACGGCATGCGTGCTGTGAAATCTGTTCTGAAAGCAGCTGGCGCTCTTAAATTGCGTTATCGTGATGAAAATGAAGATATATTAGTGCTGCGTTCCATTAAGGACGTAAACTTGCCTAAATTTCTCAATCAGGATGTGCCACTATTTCAGGGCATTACTTCAGATTTATTTCCGGGCACTATTTTACCCGAACCAGACTATGTGCTTTTCAATGAATGCTGCTATAAAATTTGTGAGAAGAATAACAAACAATGCACGGACTTTTTTTTGGAGAAAGTTCAGCAGGTATGACATATGGTTGCATTCCGGAAATTTGATTATTTATATTAGTGATCTTTTTGCCTTTGTCTAAAGCTTTACGAAATGATTGTGGTACGTCATGGTTTAATGTTGGTGGGTTTACCGTTTGGAGGCAAAACTACTGCATACCGCATATTGGCAGATACTTTGGAGTGTATAGAGAAGAAAGTAAGAAATCTAATACGATTTTTTTTACTTTTATTTCACTCTACTTTTTTATATCATGTCTGGTAGGGTGGTGCGGAAAACCGTGCTATTTATAGCGTTATGAATCCCAAAGCAATTACCATGGGACAGTTGTACGGTCAGTTCGACTTGGTCTCTCACGAATGGAGTGACGGCGTTTTAGCTGTTCTCTACCGACAATTTGCTGTATCTGATTCACCCGAACGTAAATGGCTGTTATTTGATGGTCCTGTCGATGCAATTTGGATTGAAAACATGAATACGGTGCTGGATGATAACAAAAAATTGTGTTTGATGTCGGGTGAGATTATCCAACTTTCCTCCACAACCAATCTAATATTTGAGCCAATGGATTTAGAAGTAGCCTCACCTGCAACAGTCTCACGTTGCGGAATGATTTATTTAGAGCCTGGTTCATTGGGATGGGACCCTTTGTTTACATCCTGGAAGAACAAATTGCCAAGTTCTTTTCATGTTGTTGCCAAACAGTTGCTTACTTATTTGATGCACAGGTTTTGCCCGGTGCTTTTATTCGTGGTACGAAAATCTTCATTGGTAGAAATCGCTCCGACCTCAGATAGTAATTTAGTGGCTTCCTTAATGAATATCTTTGATTCTTTCTTGGACGATTTTAGAGATGAGAAATTTGTGCAAAATCTTTTAGATATCGATATGCGAGCGCAAATTGAAGGAGTATTTTTATTTTCGTGTATTTGGTCTTTGGGCGGTTCCTTAGATTCCGCTAGCCGGGACAAGTTTAATATTGTGTTTCGTGGTTTAATGGAAAAAAATTTCCCCGAAAATCTTTATGAAACGTTTGGCATACCGGAGCATCTGCAAGTGCAAGTCCTATCGAAGCCTTTTATTTTTCCCATGCCTAAACAAGGTTCCGTGTTTGATTATCGTTTCATTAAAGAAGGTAAAGGTAAGTGGCGACCCTGGCAAGACGATGTTGTAGCTGCACCACCAATTCCACGCGATATACCGGTTAATCAGATAATAATTACAACAAATGAAAATGTACGATGCACTGCATTGCTGGATCTATTGGTGCGACACGGGAAACCGGTCATGTTTGTCGGTCCCACTGGTACTGGCAAAAGCTGTTATATCATTGATTATATGTTAAAGAAAATGGATTTGAGTGTTTATAAGCCTTTACTAATTAGTTTTTCGGCCCAAACATCCGCAAATCAAACTCAAGACATAATCATGTCAAAATTAGATAAACGTCGTAAGGGGGTTTTCGGTCCTCCACTCAATAAAAAGTTCGTAATCTTTGTGGATGACGTTTCAATGCCTTTGAAAGAGACGTATGGGGCTCAACCACCTATAGAACTCCTGCGAATGATGATGGATCATTGGATGTGGTATGATCTAAAAAATATAATACCTATGAAACTGATCGACTTGCAAATGATTTGCGCTATGGGTCCTCCCTCGACTGGCAATACGGTTACGCCTCGTTTCCAACGACATTTCAATGTACTGGCGATTGATGAGTTCAACGATGATATCTTACGTGGGATATTTAGCAAAATCGTTCTTTGGCATTTAGATACAAGGTAATGGCATTAAATGCTACTAGCCACTGTTGAAAATAGAGTTATTTATAATTCTTTTTAAAATGTAGAGGATTTTCCAAAGCATTTGATCCCTGCATTGAGGAGATTGTTGATGCTACTTTACATATTTATAATATGGCCAAAAAAAATCTCCTCCCAACACCGGCCAAGTCTCATTATCTCTTTAATCTGCGCGATTTTTCGCGTGTCATTCAAGGTGTTCTCCTGTCGGTGCCTGAGGCCATGGAGGATATAAATTCCATGCGCCGTTTGTGGGTTCACGAAGTATTTCGTGTTTACGGTGATCGTTTGGTTGAAGATTCAGATCGAACTTGGCTTTTCAATGCTGTATGTGATCAAGTTCGGCTGAGTTTTGATGTCTCAGCAGAAGTGTTGTTTGCACGTCTCGTTAGCAAAGGTCATCCGGTGACCGAAGCAGATTTCCGTCGACTGATTTACTGTGACTTTGCCAATCCGAAAGCGGATAGCAAACAATATATAGAGGTAATTGATTTAGAAGAGCTACGTTCGGTGGTGGAATCATTTTTAGTTGAGTATAATAATATGTCGAAGAAACCTATGAATTTGGTACTCTTCCGCTTTGCCGTGGAACATTTATCGAGGATATGTCGCATATTAAAGCAGCCACGCAGTCATGCTCTGTTAATCGGGGTCGGTGGCTCCGGGCGTCAGAGCTTGACCCGTTTGGCTTCGCATATATGCGACTATGAGCTCTTTCAAGTAGAGATCACTCGATCATATGGGCCATATGAATGGCATGAAGATCTTAAAGTTATCTTACGCAAAATAAGTTCTTCAGAATTGCACGGTGTTTTCCTATTTACCGACGTGCAGGTAATTGAAACGTTTATTGAGATGTTGAGAATAGATGAATTTAAAAAATGTTTCCAATAGATTAAAGACGAATCATTTTTGGAGGATATTAATAACCTTTTGAATTCCGGTGAGGTACCGAATCTCTTTAGCAATGAAGAGAAAATGGAAGTTGTGGAAAAAATGGCTCAAATCGATAAACAACGAGATAAGGCCGTACAAACAGACGGAAGTCCAGTCGCTTTGTTTAACTTCTTTGTTACTGTACGTAATAACCCTCTTCAATGACATGTGTATCTTTAACTTTTTGATCTTTTGTTAGACTTGCAAAGACCAATTGCATATTGTTCTGGCTATGTCCCCAATTGGTGATTCGCTACGTATGCGTATACGTAAATTTCCTTCCGTAGTCAATTGTTGTACCATCGATTGGTTTCAGGCTTGGCCTGAGGATGCCTTGTTAGCAGTGAGTACTAGGTTTTTAGAGAAAGAAGAACTCACAGCTGTAGAAAGGAAGGCTTCCATAGACATGTGTATGGAGTTTCATACTTC
>CCAG010019637.1:0-15129 GCA_001077435.1 Glossina morsitans morsitans | reverse complement strand
ACTCTCCATGCCCTTTTATTTGATACCCATATTGATGGCATTTTTAAGAAAAGATTTATCCAAAATGTCATCACGCCCACTATAATTAATTTAGAATTAACACACTTATCTTGACTATTTCTACTCTTCATGCCCCATTATTTGATACCCATAACGATGGTTGAGAAAATTAACTTCGGTCGGGACCGAATCTTTATACCCACCACCGTTTACCACAAAAAAACAAAAAAGTAAAAGAACAACATTCTCTATAATACGCCCATTGCGCAGTTGATTTCTTCTATTTTCAAAATAAAATTTTTTGTCTTAGAGGCATGTAAACGTTGTAGGCGTGTCCTTTGAAAAGTTCTGGTCAATACCAAATTCTTTGCAAATTTGTAGACGCTTTCTTCATTTTCGCTAACGGTAGAATGTTTACCCCAAACACTATTAAGTTGCGTAAGCAGACAGATGGACAGACAAACAAGCGGGCCTGTTTAGGTGCATTTAAAATTTGAAGACAGAAGCTTCAAAAAGGTATTGAAAAAATAATTAAATTTTGATACACAATAATATAGGGTAGGCGTGGTGAAGTTATTCCATTTTTCTATATTTATCTGCTGTAGTTTATGAGTAATGAGCAACAAACCAATTTTTCGTTCCCTTTGAAAAATAGAGGTATTCTTAGTTTACGTGATGCTGTGGGCGTGTCCTTCGACCGATTTGGCCTATTTTCAATACCAACCTGCGTGCAAAAACTTTCAATGTTTCTACCAAATTTAAAATCGATATCTTTACATTTGCGATCAGGCGAATGTCAACAACATAACCCACACGGACGGACAGACGTGGCTTAATCAATTCAGAATTTCATGCTGATCAAGAATGTATGTAATATATGGGGTCTCTCGAGATTCTCTCCGGATATGAGTATAAAATAAAGTATGAAATAAAGAAAAGTATAAATAAAGGAAAAAAACTAGGTGTTCAGGGTATATGCGTCCCGTAAGTGGCCAGTCTCTTTATGTACTTGTGTAACGAAAATGTTACAAAGAACATAAGACCACGTCTAAATCCTTCATGTCAACCACATTATCAGAAAATCACTTACGAACATCAAGTTCTGAAGGCAGAACACTTGCTATGCAAACTTTTGAATTAATTAATTAATTATTCATTTAAAAATATGTAGATTAATAATATTATGATTTAGGTATTCAATGCAAAGCCATTTTAAACCTGATACGTACTTTTAAGCAAAAAGCACTATATACGTTAGTCATCAGCTTGGGCAATGAAAGCTCTAGAAAGCAGGCAAAGACATACAAATATATATCATTTAAAAAAGGAAATTGTAATGTTATTGGGAACAATTAAAGAGAGTTCATATTTACTATAAATGGACAAAAGTCCTTTAGCATTATTTTGTTGCATGTTTTGTATATATATATATTTTGTACATTATTCTAAAGTTTAATTTTTCAGTTAATTAAAATTTTATTTAATTGAAAAACAAAATATATATACATATATACATATACATATATATAGAACGAATGTAAAACATGTCACAAACTTTAACTAAAAATAACCGCTAATCAAGTTCACAGGTCATATGCGGTTATATATAACGCAACATAGCACATAGCACACAGACTCTCACACACAGTGTGCTATACGTAAAATATTCTGTTGAGCATAAACGGCCGTACAGCAATAAATTTGATTAGTAACACTTTGACAAATTTAGCGTAAATATCAGAGAAATATTAAAAAAAAAAAAAAAATATATATATATATATATATACATATATATATATATAGACAAAGGAATGATTTCATTCGAACAAGCAAAATAGTAACTAGTCATGGCATACTTGCATCTCTAACAAATAAGGGGGAATAAGGAACATTATGTTATGATGGGTACCCGCCTGTAAATGACTAGCACTGAATGTCGCTGAACGAATACCTCGGCTTCTTCTTATTATTCTTAAATTCAGCAAATCAACAATAGACGATTCGCTATGCTAAGTGAAATAGGAATCAATTCCGCTGACACAAAAACATAATCATAGTTTTTTTCTTTTTTGCTTGTAGATGAAACGCACACTATCTGTATGCAACTTTGTGCAATCCCGTTCAAGCCCCCATTAATATTAAACATGTATCTAAGAAGTGAGATGAAATTCTCGTATTTGTTGACAGCACATTCGAGAGAAAATATCACTTCGTGATGTTCTTTTCCCGTGTACTTTTGTAGTATGGTAAACAAGTAAAGACACTATAGCGAACCACCGCTCACCATAAAATGTCTTCCACCCTCGTATAGTTGTTCATATACATGACTATTAAAAATAAAGCCAGTGCATCATATTTCATCAAAATATCTCAAAAATTATGTCGTGTAGGTTGAACAAAAAGATACAGGCTGCCCAGACGGACAGACAAATTTAAATTGATTCAGAATTACTTTCTGTATAATAAAAGGTAAGTTTACCTCAAGCCCTTGTGGATGTTGCATGCATCTGCACCTGGTATCAAAAGTTGATTCTACGAATATTAGAGTATTTTAAGTGCACTGCATAACTTGATACGTATAAGCAATTGATAAGGAAAAACCATGTTTCTCGGGTGTAGCGTACCGTTGGTTCTTTTAATTTTGACCCCATTCTCGTGAAATGTTAACTCCAACAGTAAAAATTTCATCCAAGTGCAAAAATTGACAATAAATTCACTATATGTCAGAACTAGTTGTGTTAACCAAGCCTGTTCACCAATGTTTCGTAAGGTTAGTGAGAATATAAATATTTCTTAAATATACAATGAATACCGTAACATAATGCACCATGATGCAGATCCAATTTTTCAACTAATTATTAATAACAGATTGTAGCTATATATATAATTGAATGGAGAACAATTGGCTTCAAAGCCAATGAAAGCACAAATATTCCCACTTTATCCTACACTATAGGCGTTTCCTTCGACCATTTTGGCCCGTTTTTAATACCTACCTTGTTGTAAGAACCTTCAATGTTTGACACAACTGTACTACAAACATTGCACAGACAGATGGACAGACTCTGATCCTGGCATTGTATGAAATCTCTAAGGCTTGTTTTGAGAACATGCACATACACACCCGCATTCTCAACTTTGGCATACAGCTTTGTTTTCGCCTAAGGTCTTTGTATATGGTTCGAATCGAACCAGTTTTACGAGTCTTCGCCATATAACGCTTAATTTTGAAAAAATCATTTTATGAAAAGAACTAGTAACTTTCAATATAACTCAACAAAAGTCACTGAGTCACTGATAATTAAAACGGGCCTGTTAAATTGATGTGCAACATATGGATCGGATAGTGCAATGTTTTGAATGCGCTCCGATGTAACCGTTCCTATGAAAAGTTGACCTTTATAAAAACTATTGTTTACAGGTGCCAGTAGTTAGTTAGTCCTTAGCCATAAAAGTAATTTGCAATAAAAACGATCTAAACTGAGTTAATCAAATAACTCTATTTTTTTGATCTCAATCTTATGACTAAATAAAGCATTGTATGGCAACAAAGCCTAATTTCTAGTTTTTTATAATGAAAGAAATTAAAGATAATTAAGAGCTTTAGCAAGAAAATTACTTTTCCTAAAGTTCGCTTACGTCAATTAACGGTTTACATTCTTTCCCGCGTATCGGCGAGTATTGGAGGACCGACCGTCTTTATCCGACTATAAAATTTTTACGTGCTTGCTTATAGATGTAGGAAAAACGGCCCTATTTTTGTAGTGAACAATGGTTTATGTTGTCCGTTAACGGTAACTCTATAGGGGGAGTGAAGAATGAGGTAACCTTTCGCGAAACAGTATTTTTTTTTTATATTTTTTTTCATTAGCTTACTGCTTACTATTTAGGTCTTGGAATGAAGAAATTCTTTCAAGTGTTGACGTATATAGAGAGTGTGTTAAAAAGTCGAAACCGCAAGTCTAGTTAGTTAACTGTCTTCTGGGTATTGAGCGCTTAGCAAATAAAAAAAAGACGCACTTGCCATTCTCTACTCTTCTCCATTCTAATTTGCCTCGAATTCCTAATAGAGCTTTTTAAATATTTAAAACATCGTATCGTACGCACTAAATGAGGGCAATTACACCTTACGCACAATTACCTTTCGTTCATGCATGCACAGTATAGCGATCCAAAGAATATATTATCCTGCAGAAGCTTCTGGTGCGAGCAAGCACACACATGTGAAATGTTGACAACGTGTGCAAATGTGACAACAAAAATAAAAAAATTTACAATTTGATTATAGCCTTGTGAATAAAGTCACATGATATATTGGCTATAACGGACACATACAAAGCCAGTAAAAAAGAAAAAAATCCTATGTATCTGTTACTGTGACCCTTCGCATCAAAAAAAAAAAAAAATGGCAAGAAAACTGTTTATTGTTGCATTTGACTAACATGACATAGCTATGACTTTGCAAGGCACTGGTACATGTTAGGCTAACTAAAATTTGTACTTTTATAGGACAATTTCTCACACTTAATGACTTTTGTTGTTTCTAACTGAATTTATAAATGTGCCTAACAGGCCTAACAATCGGTCTCTGCTTAGACTTTTAGGTATGAGTGCACACACAGTGCACAGGAAAAAGTATTAAAAAAAGGAAAAAAAAAAAAACGAAAGCAAGAAGAAAATATGTGCGTAGAGCTATAATCTTTCGTGAAAATGTATGTAAATAATGGTTTACCCGTTGAGAGGGCAGAGATCCTAAAGCAACAGAGGAGGCATCGGAGGCATAGGATGCAACAGTTGTAACAAATGTCCAAGCAAATCATTTACATTTGTAATAGCCGAAAATGTTTACATGACCAATGCACGCACACGCTTGCACATAGATACATACGTCGTACGTATATCGTTCATTCGTACATACCTATGTCCGTACAGCACATTAGTAGAACTAGACAACTAGAATAAAAACAACAACATACGAAAAATGAACTTCATTTCGACTGGGAAGGAAATGTATGAATGTGTTTTTCATTTAATAGCGGAAGTCCAGGACAAATGAGCCTTTTAGTTTTTCTGCATTCTGCATTTACTACCATTACCTACACATCACCATACGGAGCCCATCACCATAACCGCTACTCAAGATTATCATCCTAAATATGCATTTAGCATTCGGAGCCGTAGTCACTTTAGATTTGCAACTTGATATGCATGCAATTGTCGTATACATATGCATATATATATATATATATATATATATATATTTGCATTCTCATTCAAAGCCACATTCATGCAATACAATGTATCCATCCATCCATCCATTCATCCATCCATCCATCCATCCATCCATCCATCCATTTATCCATGCATCCATCCATCCATCCATTCGTCCATCTATCCATTCGTTCGTTGATTGAGTGACCAGAGTAGAGAGGTAAGTCTCCTGCAGAAGATATAGTAATAGTACCAATGATGTATCAAATCTAGTTACACTTTTCACTTATAATGCATTTTGAAAATTTCTTATTGAGCTATTGCAACAGCAATCATTTATTTGCAGGTAAAATTTTATTATACCAGTTTTATATTAAAACGGAAATTCATGTCTGCCAGTGATTTTAATTGATTTTTAATAACATTTTATAATAGTTGTTGCTCAACATTTTCACTTTAAATACACAAATTTAAAGAATTGCATTTCTTTTTTTTTCCCCCCCATTTTAAGCCTGTAAGCATGTGTAATCTACCTTTGAATAGTACTTTAAATGAATTATTCCAAGTTAGTAAGAAATTTACATTCGTTTTAAGGCGAATCGCTGATCTCTGTCTAATCATTAATTGTCAGAGTGTAGCGTAAAATTTCAGAGACGATGTGTTAACTTAAATGACTTCGGTTTTACCACGATTTATATCAATATAATTTTAATCATTTTGAAATTCTGAAGTGATTTAATCATGTCCCTCCGTCCAACGGGCGAAACATCTCTTGTAAGCAATTATTATTAGCTCGTTAGGCAAAAAAATAATCACCATCAAGTGAACTAACAATGTAAACAAATTGAGAGTGACAACACACACACACCCGCGTGCATTCTTCATAAGAAGAATAGTATGTTAAACAAATATTGTGAAAATTTAAATGTAAACCTGCCACCAAAACATATATACAAAGAAAAGAAAACAATAACACCTGGAAATGGAAAATAATGGATCAGAACAACTACGGATAATAAACTGTCATTTTATATGTGTTGAAAAGTTAAGAAATCAAGAACCGAAGCTTTTTCTATAATCGAATTAAACATAATTTACATTCTTGCAGCGAATTTTCACAATATTACGAGCAATATTTTCATTAGGTTTTAATTCAATGTCTACTGCGGTTTGCAACCTCTTGTAAATGTCGTCCAATAATGGGCCAATTATATCCATTTTCAGTTAACGACTAAAGCAAGCCTTTTTGTCGCTTCTTCAAAATAGCACCTTCTCTACCTCCAACTCTATCTGTGGAAAGACCTATTGACGTTCTGTCGAACGTATCCGACAATTGAACGTGGGCAACCCGAATTGTAGCACTGCAATTACAATTCACTTTTTCCCTATACGTCAATTGTTAGAACATTATATCAATTCGTCAAAGGATAAACGAATATACAGCCGGGAATGTAGGGCAAAATTGTCCTAGCACAGGATCCCTCGTGTACTGATTGTACAAATTTCTAAAGGAACGGTTAAATTGTCCGATAAGTGTACCAGACTTACAGCAGTAAGCTTAAATGTCAAATTAAATTACAACCCTGTGGATCAAGTTTCACGATAATATATAGTAAAAGTTCCGTAGAGAGGATTATTCTCGGTTAAAGCGTGTATGTGGAAGCGAGTTGAACATATCGTTCATATTTGAGAATAATAAAAATCCGGAATGATTTTCCATATAATGCTTTTTGCAAAATAGGGACTCATATGGAGAGAAATGTGCTCATTGATCAAGATTTCATCAAAATATTTCACAAATTTTCGTCCTATAGATTGAATTGAAAAATACATGAATAGATACCAGACAGATAGGGCACACTTATATCGATTGGGAAATTAATTTTAAAGTGATTAATGTTGTAACTAAGCTGAGTGGTTGGAGGCTGCCTGCACTTATCCCAGATCGTCTGAATGTTGCAAAAGTTCGCACAATTAGGGAGAGGCATCCACACTGGCACCCAAGCGGAATATTCATGCCACTTAAGTGGATATGGTGTGATGAGCAAGGTTTAGTGTATAACGGGCTTCTAAAGCCAGATGCCGTCTGACGTCTACCAACCCCAGTTGAACAAATTGAGCGATGTATTGTTGCAAAAAAGATCAGCAATGAGCGGTTAATAGGCGCAATGCTTGGCCATACGTTCCAAGAGTTGTCGAGGATACATTTTTACATCTCGAATGGGAAGCCCTGCCGCATCGAACCTACTCACCACACATAACTCCTTCTAATTACCACTTGTTAATAATTTTACTAAAATTGAATCACAACAGCGATCCGCGGCTCATACAAGGGCTTAGATGAAAGGTATGACTTGGCATGAAAACAAAGTATGCGTCTTGGTATTTTAGTTCGAAAATAAATGAAGAATTGTAGACAGAATGTGTAGGGTATTTATTGAACGGCTTTGTCTCGCTATAATGTTTTTTCGTGTCACTTTTTCTTTTTTCAGTTTTTTTGTTACACTTTTTTTCGAAAGATTATTTTTTCGAAATTCGTTCAGTTATATATTTGTAAAATATGAGTTTGAAAATTCCATTAGTAGGTGAACCAACCGGATCGACTATCTCGATTGTTTAGTCGATGCAGAAATTCGTTTTGGTTAAGGGCCTACCAAAGGCTGCTACACATATCTCCTTAGCATTAAGTGTAGAACGATAACTCCTATTGCGCCTCAAGAGATGCTTTAAAGATATCCATAGAAACAAACCTCTTCTAAAAAAACCAACTATTTTGCATTCATTATTTTTTTTCTTCAATTTGTTGTATTTTTAGCAGGGATTTTAGGGCTTTCTGTAAATCTCATTTTCAACGTTCTTCACAAGTCTCTATAGGTAGGGAATAAATAAATATTGCCAGGTTTGCTTGAAAAAGAAACAAATAAAAGCACTATAGTCACGCCCCACCATTGGCTTAATACAGTTTTTCATATAATAAGTTCATTCATATAATAAGTTGTGATCTGGACAGTGGCCGAAAAAGTGAAAACATATCCGACCCGAACCAATTTCAATAGCATCGCTCCCGTAACGAATTGCAACAAGATATCCCCAAACATACGATCTACAGATTGAACACAAGAAAACAAGACGGACAGACGGACAGGCAAGCATAGATCGATATAATAAAAAGTGAGTCCATCTCGAGTCCTTGTGTCAATTACAAACATCTGCACTTAACTTAATATACTTAATGCACTTAACTTAAATAACCGGTGTAGAGTGTAAATAGGAAAATTTCTACAAGTTTTTCACAAAAAAAAAATTCCATCGAACTTTTGAAAAAAAAAAGAAGAATTTTTATAAAAGAAATTTTTCATAAATATTTTGATCGAAATTTTTTAAATTTGCACGAAGCAAAAAGTCTTTCTATTCAGGTTTTTTTAGATCTATAGAAGTAAGATTTTGTAGAAAAATTTTTTATTGATTATGGAATTCAAGGCAGAGAAATTATTCAAAAGCAAGAATGAAAAACTTAGATGTGTGTGTGTGTGTTTGTGTGTGTGTGTGTGTGTGTAAATTTCTAAGATTGTTTCGAGCTGCTCCTACGAAAATCCATAAAAATTTTAAAATGTTTACCAATGTACAAAGGCGGGACATTATTAACGACAAGACCATTAACTTTCATAGCCCTTCAATAAGAATTTATGAACAATTTCAGTGTCAAAGGCGTACAACATGTTGCTTGCGCTTACAAGACTTATTGTAAAGAACGAAACGAAAACACAACCTAACGTAGGCCAACATACATATAACAAAATAGAAAAAATCTATATATATATATATATATATATGTGGATGTATAGTTAAGGAAGACGGGAGAAAATAAATAAATAAAAAGAAAAAACAAAAAAAAAAAGGAAACTAGGAACAAATAGACGGCTAAAGCAGTATATATACCCGGTAGCAAATATATTCATCTGGGCGTATAATGTGTGACCACCGGCTGAAGTTAATTACCCAGTCAACTAAGCCGCATGTAAACACAAGCTAAATAAAGCTAAGCTGCATGAAGCTCATAGACCATGCACACTGTACACTGTTATAGACTATGAATGGTTGGTCTAATAGAGATATTAAATTTCAATAGAGTTTAAGCATAAAATAATTTTGTGTGTGTGCATGTCTGGCAACAAATGTATTTTGCATTTAAAGTATTGCAATATATATACATATATATATATGTATATATATATATATTTATATTATTTATATATATATATATATATATATATTTATTTATATATATTTGTATATATATATATATATATTTTAAGTTCTTTACTAAAAATAAAATATGCCATTCGGTCAAACCGGAAACCATATGCATTTCCCTTTTGCCGCTTACCATATCCCTCGAGCCCTTTAAGCACATACCAAGAGCACTGGCCAGGCTATGAAAGAGAGGCAATTTACAAGTTTGCCAGGACAAGTAAATATGTCAAGTGCAGGCGTGTCACATGCGGAGTTGCTAGACAAAATTTATATATATTTCTTTTTTTTTTAATTTTTATTTTTTTTTGTTTTTCCTTTTTTCTGAAATATTCAAATGTATATGTGTTTGTAGTGTGTGATAATCTGTGTTGCAAGAATTGTGCAACACTTGCTGGCCATAGGAGAGAAACTGTGGAAAAATAAAACACAAAAATTCATTGCAATGCATTTCCGGTTGCATTTTATAACAACAACAACAACAACAACAACAACAGCACACGAAGAATAACAAAAGCATCATCATCAGCATCAGCATCAGCATCGCATTACCGGGTGTTGCACTTTGACTCAAGCCGGTATGATAACAATGTCTACTCCTGCATCCAACGGTATGGTTAACTAAATTATGTAGTAAATGGTATTACATATTATGAGATGCGTCCTATGTCGTACGTACATGGACGTCATAGGCATGGAACAGTTTGCCGACTACACAGTATACATAGTGTTGAAGGTCGTATTACAATTTTAATGAAAATCCATGCATTTATTAAATGTTATAAGTTCTGTGACAACGTTCGAATGCATGCACCAGCTCCTCCACTAGGATATTACAATTTCTTCTGACTTCTGACTCGTTGTCGTTGTCGCTCTTTTTCGTTCGTTACATACGTTCACATTGTTAACATGTTCATAAATATTTTCATTTTTCGTTTTTATTTGGCATCAGCCAGAAACATGTGTTCGTGGTTATTATTTGGTGGTTGGTGTTTCCGTTGCTATTCACATATCCATTAGTTTGTATTTGTAAGTGGATGCGTGTGTATACGTATGCTCTTTCTATAGTATAAAGTGATTTGTCACTTTTGGCCACAATCGGTAGCGAAGTCAATTTGTTGTAAAAAATCTACTTCAACCTCTAGCAAAATACGCACACACACATTACTTTACTCGTATATTTATTTACTTTAGAACTTTATTTACCCAAAAATGAATCTTTTATATACATACATCATATCAGTTCATTGGCAAAATTAACTTTAAGAAATATTCACACAAATCCATTATGAGATCAAGAGTCATAATCATTCGTTTCTTTCGTTCATCTCATACTTCCTTCTCTACACAGGCATTTCGTACCAACTTTCATTATTATTTATTAAACCGTAGACTTTGATCAACATCCGAAACTCTTCGGAACTTAGCCTTTTTATTGCTACTGTCGAAGGATTGGAGTGCATTCATGTAATGTTGAAACATTTCCGAAACCCAGAAGGCGGCTTCAGAGATCCCATAGAGCATATATATTTTTGATACGCAGATAATTCCTAATCGATCTAAGCGCAGCCGTCTGCTTCGTCTTGCTGGCTGTGTACTGTGTGGTCGTAAACATGCTACTGATCGCAAAAATGAAAACATTGGAAGTTTTTACAAGCAGGTTAATATCGAAAATGAGCCAAATCGTTGGAAGACGGACACGTCTCTAGTACGACGATAAGTATATGCAGATTTTGAGTCCATGTTCTATGGGCAATACTTTACTGCTTTGCAGCGAATGTGAATTTTTTTGTCGCAATTTTTATAAATCAGAAGGAGGCTTGAAAGATCCCATAAACTGTACACATTCTTGACCGGTACCGAATTTGTAATGCTCCTAAGCCTTTTCGTCTGTTTGTTTGTTCATCTCTCCGTCTGCCCATCACATTTCACCCTTCGCCTACGCGTTTGTAAAGAGATTTTGAAAATAACCTAAACTGGTCAAAAGACACACCTACAACGCCCACACTACCTGTGCATCCAAAAATTGAGAGCACTTATGCTCGTCGGGTTCTTTGCTCGTTACTCATAAACTATAAAAGATAGACAATATTCCACTTTTCCACTTTTATTCTACAAAAATAGAAAAACCCCAGTCATGCCCACCCAATTTTGAAGAGTATGAAGATTCAGTTTTTCCTTTGTTTTTTTTTTTTGTCTTTTTTAGAACAACGCGGATGGGTATAAACGATTCGTTCAGTGCCGAATATAATTTTCTTACTTATTTTTCCGTTTTTTTTTTTTTTCGATCACTCGAAGGATCAGATCAGAAATAAGTGGGGAAGAAGAAGGTCAGAGTGAGTGAATTCAGTCCAATCGGCTACTGTTATGTCTTTAACGACACTGACTACAACTACGAGCAAGGATGCTTTATCGCACAGAGATTTGAATCCGAGAACACTGACTTTGGTAGTCGCGATTCTTACCTACATGGCTTCTCACGCGGAGATGAGTATATTAGACAGACAAATCCCCCTTTTTGAATGTACTACGAATACCTCATATTATCGTACCTGGAAATTTTTTCGCTGAAGACACGCTATCTATTACCATACCTATAACTACACAACGAGGCCTTCGATTACTGGGCTGAGCTCGTCGTCATTTCAGAGTGGACTACGCAGATAGAAATTGGACAGCGTTACTTTAATCAAAAGGCATTTTTTCTCATGAAATTATGTTTGAAGCTTTGTTATCTGCATTGGAGAGGAAATTTCAAAACCATTGCTTAGAATATCGTATGTAATTGATATTTCGAGATCATCGATTTTAGACATGATCTACGGATTTGTCGCAAATCTAGAAAATATTTACTAATAGATGGAAATGTTTAATTAAATGCTTAAACTTCATACAGTCTTCCTCAAGTGTCTACTTGGGCTCTACGCAAACAACGTTGCATACTTCGTTAAGGAATATGAAAATATATACGAGATATTTACGTCACAATGCTCTTAGTACGCACGCAATCCCAGATGTCCCAGATAAAAGGAAAGGAAAGCATACTCAACTAAGTGCAGCGGTGAGGATGAAGACGAGGTCACGAGGTTGTTATAAGAAACGCAAATCCCAAAATCAAAAAAAAAGCAAATTAAATTGTTGTAGATAGCGTCAGAATTATTTAGTTATGAATGCGTAGCTTTCTCAAGCAAGCGCTTCTCACAGTTTGACAGACTCTTCGTTGCTTACATATTTCTTGAAAAAGCAAAATGACATAAACAGCATTTAAAGTTCAAATTTGAACCTACGGCTTGGCGCTTTCTCTTCTTTGAACTCTTGTCCTTTTAACTCATTGACTTGACCACGTGTGCAAACATATGATTATTTAAAGCGAATGATAAAACGAATGCGTGTACATCACTCCTCTCATAATTAACAGTAATATGCATGAAAAGCCGTAGACGTACGTAAAACTGCCTATAACCGTAACATATGGCGGTGGCTGTTATATATGCCTATGTAACGTATACACAAATAAAGTATGGGTAAGAAAAAAAAAAATCGTCGTACATCGTCGTAACATATATATGCAAGCAAGCGTACAAATGAATAAAAATAACTTAAATTAGAGGAACGATCTCGTTTTCAATTTTATTCATTCCTTGACTGTTGAGATATTAAAAAAAAAAAAATTAACTTCCGAAAATTAAGTTCAAAAGGAGATAATAAAAAAAATAAATAAATAACTAAAACTAAGCAGACGACATTCGTTTTAGAACGAATCTTGAAAGTGCATCGTTTTTACGATACAAATGAAACAGATGGGCGTGGATCTTAGGCCGATTACATCCAATACTTACGCGGCTCTGACCAATGTTTGTGTCAAGTTAAAGTTTCTCGTTTCTCGCTCCAAGCAGTGAAAGTGGACGCAGGACAATCACTTCAAACTAATCCTAACGGCTTTTACGATATTTTAAGCATTTTTATAAAAAAGAAAAGAAATGAAAGTGAAAGTGAAAGTGAAAGTGACAGTGACAGTGAAATCAAATCGAGAATATCTTTGATGGAAGCTTCAAATTTTTATCTTAATATCTGTGATTTTAAGAAGAATTCCGATAGCATATCTGTCCAAGTATAACAAATGGAATGCCAAACTTAACATGCTACCCTTCTCACACACAGTAAAAAAAAAAAGAAAAGAATACAAAAACAGAAAACAAAATGCAAGCAAACAATTGCACTGTTCCCGAACGCAACAAACGAACGCTAATAGTGTACGTAAAGCATTGTGGCGGTGTTTTGTCTGTTGATATTGTTGTGCCGGTAATGCTATCAATGAACACTCACGTATTTAGAAGAGACGCGATCGAGACACACAAAAGTTAATCAACTGTGTGTTCTACAAATCAGGTACAGATCATTTCGCGTAATCTTATAGAGATGCAGAGGGGAGTAAAAACTCATTTGGCTTTGTTGAAACACTCGGTCGATCAGATGGATATATATATATATATATATATATGCAATCAGTTAGTAAACAATTTTCTTTCTTTGTATTGCAAGCGCATTGGACAGGTGATTGTGTAAATGTATGCATGCGCCTGCAAAATTGAAAGGAATTTCACAAAACACAACGAGCGGTGCTAAGGCACTGAGCGAGTAGTGACGAGCAATGCGATCATAGCAAATGCATGGCGTTTAGAGATGAACACTATACGTAATGATTGCTGCTGCTGCTGTTGCTGCTGTTACCATTGAATTGAAATTGAACTTGTCTTCGAGACGAGCAAATAAGGCTTAAGACGGTTCAAGTCGATTTTATTTGATTTGCATTTCAATGCGAATTAGCGTAAAATTGATCGATTTCCTGGCAATATTGAAAAAAAAAAACAAAAACGAAAGACACATAACATAACAAAACAAAACAAATAAATAAAATAAATCATTTCTTCACCGAAACGCCATGAAATCCATCACCATAATATTGGCAAGGAAAGATGATCAGTTAGAGTGCCACGATGCGGTAAGTGGGTGAAGCAGAGAGAGAGATAGAGAGAGAAAGAAAATAGAAGAGAAAGAAAGAGAGAGAGGGATAATATTGTTGTTGTTCTACTCTATCTGGCTCTCTTCATTTCTAACTTATTGCAAACCAGTTGCATAACGCTTTCAAAACCGTATAAATTTATACACTTTGTTGCGTCAATATCATGAAATATTTGTGTTGCTACTGAAGTTTTTTGCGGTTTCACACTTTGGTTAAAAATTTGTACGCCTGCGCTCAGACAATGGAACGGAGACCCAGTCAGAAACATCATCGTGAACTAGTCGAGTTAGTTAAATAAGCAAATGTTGGTGGCAGGCAGACGTATTTGGTTTTATCGGACATAAGTTCATAAGTCAGAGATTTTCATGGCTATCAACGTAAAGCAAAAGCAGAAAAAAAAAAGTAACCGAGAACAACAGCAACAACAATAAGAACGGCAAGAGAAAGATTCAGAACATAAGGATGTGTTAAGACATGCAGTCAATCAATTTTTCTTCTCCTTCACCAAAAGAGCAAAAAAAAAAAGGAACAAAAAAAAATTTGCACATGAACGTTTGTTTCTACATAGTAGATGTGTAAATATGCATGAATGTATATGTGTGTGTACACAAAAGAATATATATATATATATATATATATATATA
>CCAG010019634.1:0-13114 GCA_001077435.1 Glossina morsitans morsitans | reverse complement strand
AAATGTGTCTATTGCTTTATCAATATTTGAAGTTTTTTCCTTGGGTTTTTCGAAACAAAAATTCCCCTCCAATGCATCGGAAAATGTATTCGTTTTTGTGTTAATTAAAAGTCACGTGTTTTTTTTTTTTTTTTTTCTTTTACTAATTTTGCTTATTGCCAACATATGCTTCAAGTGCATTTGCATTCGTCTACATGTATATCGCATATTAATGCCCGTTCAATATCAATAAAATTTTAATTGGAAAGACATCACCGGAAAGCGAAAATCATTCGTAAGACTGTTGAGTTGCTTATATATATGTACAGATATACATAATAGTGCAATATAGTTCTTTTAATGTATGTGAGACGTATTAAACATGTAGCCAGAATTCTTGATTCGAAAATTCCGCTAAAAGTAATTAGTTTTTATTTTTTATTTTTTCTTGACTTCCAGGACTCTGTAGGAATAGGAATAGGAATAAAAGCTATATTTACTATATGTGGACGATTTTGACATTTTTCAATTTATTTTCGACTTGTGTAAAATGTAATTGTATCTATTAATAGTTTGCGGGCGATATTTCATTCCAAGAGAGAGCAAATATTCACTTATTTCTATCTCATTTTACTTAACCCATATGTCGTATATGCTTCCAATTTTAGTTTTCCTAAATAATAAATATATAAACTGTATGTAGTTCTAAGTAGTTTTCACCAATTTTTATCCCATTTTCGAACTTGAGGTTGAGACTTTATTAGAGAACAATTTAGCGCCCAATTTGCAGCTCAAAAGCTTTATTACCTTGGGATCACAGTTGAGCAGAGAGTGAGATATTGTAAGTTTTGAAATAATAGTGACCTAGTGGTTCCTAAGGCCGATTTTGCTGATTTTCGAACTTAAAGAGAGTAACAGGAAATTCTGCATCTATTAGACAGAGGTCTGGGATCTTAATCCAAATTTCAATAGAGGAGTAGATGTCAGACAGCGTAGATGACGACGTGAATAAGTAGATTCCGCTATTCACGCTGATGCTAACCTAACAGAGCGAAGGTAATAAACATCTTTGGACTACTATCACCTGTGAAACTAAACAAATGTTGTCCCCAATATCTGCAATACCTTGTAATAAATGAAGAGATTTAAATGCTTTAATACTAACTGTAGTTCGTTGCTGGAAGGTTGCCTCGCCCACTAATGCTAATCGTCTGGGAAAAAGATTGTTTAATGCGTTGACTAATCTTTACGTCAAATAGAATGCTTGCGGCTACACATACCGGGCGATGAATTTGTTCTTTGCAATGCTAAGATTCAGATTTCTATCTTAATTTCTTCAGGCAAGAGTCCGACGGCACCGATTAATAGAAATTCTTGAAGCAATTTACATAATGGGTTGCCATGTTATACAGAAAAAAAAAAAATACGTCATTAAACATATTAAAATGTCTCATGAATGCCTTTGTGATGTTTTCGCATCGATCTTAGGTAAGTGGGTTGGGTCTGCTCGAAAACTAAACTAATATCATTCCTTAAGTGCGACATTTCTCCCAAATTATTTCCCTTTGCTTTTCATAAAACTCGCACTTGATTTGTTACGTCAAGAAAAAAAGCTTTGAAGCTTAAAAGCTTGTGTACAAAAATGCCATTAGCGATCTTTGGAACCGTAAGTTATCTTGGATCAATCGACACAACAAACCCTATTGAAAATAATTTAGATCGGGCCACGTTTTTGACCACTTCTCTTACAACCTCTTGCTTTGAAAATATGAATAAGTGTACAGGGTGGTGTCGGATATTTAATGGTGAGCCGTATCCCACTATAGCATTTTCACTTGGTCAAACCACAAATCTCTTTAGAGATATTCTTCTTTCTATATAAAAATATCTAAACAAAAATTTTAAAAGAACTTAGAAAATCTCAAAAAATGGCATTTGGAAAACAGGACGGTTAGGCTTTCATAAAATATGACAACAAGGACAACAAGGTCTATAAAAGAGTAACTTCGCCTTGAATTAAATAAAAGAAAGCAAGCTGGGATAAAAAAATTGAAAGCAAAACAGTTTTACAAAAATAGAGAAAATCTTTACTTACTCGACCTTAAAGTAAAAATTTCTTTGAACGAAAACGATTACCAACGTTACCTCTCTGATAAGTTTAGAATGTCAGCAAAATTCACGGAAAACACGTGACGAGAGTCAAAAAATGCGATTTTTGTGTTATTCATTCTTCCTACACTACTCCCTTATGAACACTTGGGCAGATGATGACTTGACGTCATCATTTTTTAATCAATTCACTAACTCTTCTGCTATTAAAAATTGTTTATCAGAAAGCAGAAAACTTCTTTTACGGAAAAGAAGACCGCACAAGACTCGCTGCAGTATCAATTGCCTTGACAAACACAAAAACAAACACTTTTTGAGAACAAAAGGTTTCTTTTTTTTTACTACCAAATACGGAATTAGGTCACAACTGAAGTCCCATATAACTCACAGATTTAACGGTTGAACGCACCTCAAGTATCAAATATCGTTAGAACATGAACAACTAATACCGCCAAAAAAAGTAATTAAAAATTGCAATGATTTCTGCCTGATTACGAACGAAACTATAAACACGACATGTCAATAATATGTTTAAAGAGAAAAGCAAGTAGAACCAACCATTGAATACACCACTGCGTTATATATAGTTCTTTATTAATTCTGCCATGTGTCTATGCAAAAGCATGCTTTTCGCGGCAGGGCTTATACTCGGGTAAAGGCCGAGAAATATATGCACGTAACTTTGGAACAGTTAATCCCATTGTGAAAATAATTTTATGGACCAAGTTTTTAAAAAACAAATCTTTTTGTCATACGGCATATGATATTTCATGAGAGTCATTTTAGGGGATGGGGTGCAAGGAATTTTTTGCAGTTGATATTTGTGTCAAGCCAGATTTACAGACCAATTCCCAAAGTGAAATATTAAAAGAAAATATGGTTTAGTCATACAAGGACTCAATGTTTTTATAGAAGGGAGAAATTTTGAAAATAGTAATTGTTTTTATATACGGACTTTTCAGAATAAGGCGTTATATGGCAAGTGCGCGTAAATACGATCCGATCCAACGCAATCTCAATGGAGTTCATTCTTGGCCAACACACATGTCCAAATTTCTTCAAAATATCCCAAAATTGCAAGTTAAATGTTGGACAAAAAATACATGGACAGATGTAGGATGGACTTAAGGCTTAAATCGCCTGAGCAAATGGTAAAAAAATAAAAGGTGGGTCTGCCTTAAACTCCTCCCAATTTGCACAACGCTTGCATACGCAATACGACAAGTGGTGTATGGTATACCAGTAAAATTTTAATGTCCAAGCTTTTGAGTTTTTACTTTTGTGGTTTTGTTTTTATGGTTTTTCCTTCTCGCTGTTTTGTAGCTTTTAAAAAAGAAAGAGTTTGCTTTTTGATTGACAAATGCGCGCTTTGAATATCAATGTTGGTTGGGTTTGTGAGGTTGGCACACTTGTCATTAACCTGTGATAGAATTTGAATGTCAACCGATTTATTGAATTATAAATAAGAGCGCATTTTATGGTGTAGCCTTCCAGTCAGCCAGTAAGTTATTGCGTCTGTTCACTTAGAGTTAAACAATCATTACATCGCTTATGAAGCGACACTGGTCATAGTTTCGCTAAAAAAAGAACGAGCATGGTTTTCGCATATTGCAGGCAAAACTTACTTTTTACGACGACATTGACGCGAGAAAACTGGACAGCATTCCTTACTCTTAGTTCGACGCTCTCGAAAGAACCGCTTCTTGGCAACACCACGATAATCAAAGAAAATATTCAACATGACGTTGATTTTTCTCATTCTTTGACATGGTTTCTCCGTCACTTTTTCAATCGACTTGTAAATCTTTGATTTGACTATGGCTAGACCTCCACATTTTTAATGCATAAAAGGTAGAGTTTAATATAAATATTTGTTCAAAAACTTGAAAAATTCCCAAAATGCTTCGAAAATCATCATCAACAATTATAGAAAGTTTCCCCATTTATAAACCAACAAACCGAATAACAAATAAGTATGAACATTGTAGTCGGGCAAGGCCGACCTACACAACATTGTTTAACACAATTCTTATTTTTTATTATAGACAACGCAACCTAATGTAATACAAGTTTAATCCTTACATAGAGCAGGATCCAAAAATGGACCTAGATGGTCCAAAATTTGTAGAGTTCATGTTTGTATGAAATTGCTGTAATGTGATGGGTCAATTTTACCACACATTAAAATTTAGATTTTTGTGTTCTACAAAGAATCAATTTTTGTAAAAATCTTTATTGGGGTGGGATCCAAAAAATAGGCCGAGATGGGCTAAATTTTGTAGAGTTAATTTTTTTATGTTAAATTCCTATTACGATATAATTTTCAGCGCGAAGCATTGAAAATTTTGTCGTATGAACTTCAATTTTTGTTATATGGGTGTGGGTTCGAAAAATGGCCCCAGCCGGTCTAAAGTTTTCATACCTAAGTTTTCACACTTAGACACTTTTACCGAGGAATTTGGAAAATCACGATTTTTTTCCATATAACTTTTCAGAATAGGGCGTTATATGGGAAATTGTTGAAAAAGTGGACCGGTACGAACCATTTTCGCTATTGCGTTCGTCCTTGCGCCAAAGTACGTCTGTGTACCAAATTTCATTAAAATATCTCAAAATTTGCGATCTGTAGCTTGAACATAAATTTACATGGACAGACTTCGACGGACTGAGGTAGAGACAGGCTTATTTCAATTCAGTTTATGATACTGAATCGATTCGTATAACAAAAGGTGAATCTACCTTAAGCCCCTCTGCGTGTTGCATACGACCGCACTAACTTAATATATCCTGTAGCACAAAATTATTAGTCAAATTATTAACGACAGCTCTTCCAACCTAATAAAAAACAGAAAAAAATTGGTATTCAAAACGCGCATATTTTGAATACAAAAATGTATTTTACTCTTTAAGAAAGAAGAGGAAGAAAATATGTACTTCATTCTTGTCTTCAGATAGCAGACTAACTTTGTCAACTCATAAAAAACATCGTCAAATAGGTTTCGGTGACCCCTTACATCGATCTTGCTAAATCGTTCGTCTATATGTACTACGTAAGTCTTTGATAACGTTATGAAGACGTACTATATCTATACCTTAATTCTACAAAATTTGGACGACGTACACCTATATTTAAATCCTATCCTATATAAGAAATTGCACGAAAATTTTTGTTTTTTAGGGCACAAACGTCTAAGTTTTAATATTTTAGAATAAAAATTGATCCATAATAGTAATTTAATACAAAATTTAATTGTGCTGAAATCTAAATAAGTACCACAATTTTTCAATCCCTTGTGCACAGCCATTCAAGTAAGCCTATATTTGCAAAGAGGTCTAATTTTTAATATACAGTCCCATAATACTAAGTTCCTATGAAAACAGGGTATAATTTTTGTGTCCTATGGAAAAAATAGGAATTTTGTTAGACAATGTGATGTATGGTATTTAATAGCGGCCTAGCCTGACCCGAATGGTTTCATTTGTTTCTCTAGGAAACAACTTTATCCTAATTTTTACGTTTGGCCGCTAATATGAAATAAAAATTACAGTCGTATACATAGAGCTCGATATCAATTGTGTATGAATGTCTGTTAAATGCTGACTTTTAAGTCGGTTGGTCGTAACTATTGAATTCCCCTCTTAAATTATTACAGATGTTCCTTTTGTTTAACGTGAGTACATGTTATAAACTATACATAAAGGTACCCGATGACACAGCTGTTAATTTTACGTAACCGAAGCCCTCCATATAGTTAGACAATCCTTATAAGCTAGGGGCCAGCACTGCACTGGAGAAACCAGATTTATTTATTGCGTATGCCTCAATAAACCGACTCTGGGGAATATTGAGGCCTATCGTTACCTCTTAATTATTCCCTTTAGGAATGATGAAAATCACAACCATCGCGATATCTCCCGAAGGGCCGTACCCAGTAGTCAGGACTCACACATTGGCTTGCAGTACGTCAACGCTGTCATCCCTGCTCGCAGGTATTCGTGACTTTGTGAGTGGGCTCATGACCCCCGCAGAGCTTAAATTTAGATTATAAAGCCTTTAGCCTTACTTTACGCGACGTAGTCAGTCTTGCTGTCAGATCCACCTTACAATCCCAGTTAGCCAACACCAGACTACCCTTCTCCAAAATCTATTTGTGTCGGGTGCTATATCTGGCATGCTGGGCTCCATGCTCTCGACTTTTACTATATAAACGCACTTTACATAGCACGTCGCAAAGCAACATGGGTTGGTTTGTATTTCTTTCATAGACACTAGCCTATGAGAAAACAAGTTCTCATAACACTCCAGTGTACCCCTGAACTATCCATCAGAAAACTTGTCGCGAAGTTATAGATAGTTCAAGCCTTTCTTGTTAGCCGGCAGACACCGAAAAGTCGCTCTACCAACTGTTGACCATTTGGTCAACTCGCTTGGTGAGGAAGAGAACCTTCCTGCGTGTCCACTGCCTAGCAGGCACCACGAGAAGGTGAGAACAGGCACGTCTACCAACTCTCTATTACCGTTACTGCTTGGGCATCGTCACTGTTGAAACCCGCACTTTGAAAGACAGTCAAAGTCACTCCCCCCTAAATTATTGAACAGCACAACTTTCGTATTTATTTTGTGGCCACCGATTGAACATTTTGGTTTCAAAATTTTTTTTTTTTCCAAATTTAAAAGAACCGAATATTGATCGACAAACAAGTGCGAAATTAAATTAACTGAAAATGCTATAATGTGCAAGAAGTTATCTTACGTGCGACCTGGAGATATACGTAATGAACAAGAAGTCTAACAATCCGTCATTCTAACTTCATGTTTTTCAAATGTCGCGCCTACATATCATTATTAAGTCGTCCCTCTGTGCTGCCTTTTTTTAAAATGACAGTTGAGAATGGGAATGACTTACAATTTTAACCCTGTGGATGCGTACACGCAAGAACAAAGCCATAAAGTTATTCAAATTTCTTTGTGAAATTAACGTTTCGCAGTATGAGTCCAAAGTTGGTCAGAAAATTTAGAGAATTGTCAGTCCAATTTATGACAAACCATTGCCTAGCATATCAAAAAGAGCTTGTAATGAAGATTTCGGTGTGATGGAATCACTTATTCTTACTTCAAAAATCCAGGAGCTGTTGCTGTCAATGGTAGAGGCGCGAAACAAATGTTTGAGAAATTTTTGCATAATACCCTAGAAGGAGTTGACATCCATGGTATTTACTCTGAACTGGATCAAGCTACAGCCACAATTATTGAATTCCAAGTTTTCGCATCGATTATTCTAACATTGAATGGCTACCTAGATCTTGTAACTTAGCTCTTTTAAAGCATTTCCTTTGGAAATATGTGACAAGCACACTTTATCAGGATCAGCCAGTAATAATAATAACAAGTTTGAAAAGCAATATGCGGAATGAAATTAATGGATTAAAGGCAGTGATGTGCAAAAAAAAGCTATCGAACATTCTGGTAGAGATTTCATCAATATTATATTAATATATCCTCTTCTATTTGAGGTATAAGAGTATATTAAGTTTGTGCATATGTATGTGACACGCAGAAGCACTTGCGATAGATGTAACTTTTTTTATGCCGGTCGATTCAAAAACATTCTCTGAAACAGAATTTTTGTGGCCGTCATGTTTTCTTGTATTCAACCGACAGGCCACGATTTCTGAGATATATTGATGAAGTTTGGTACGCCGACATGTCCCGGCCTGAGGACGGACGCTACTGCAATTGGTCGGAGCATTTTTTTCGACGAATTTCCATATAATGCCTTATTTTAAAAACTCTTTATGTTAATAACTGTGCGAAGCAAAGTGGAGCAAGATATTTAATAGTAGTGGGTAGTGGCCCACTGTCGTTTTTCGTATATAATTGACAAAGGAATTATATAATATTTCGATTATAGTTCATCAAAAAGGAAATATTCGGGCGCTCCTTTTACACACCCGTTCCAAACAAAATGAATTTCAATCAAATTCAAAAAATGAGCTATCAAAAGATTCGGATGTAGTGAAACATTAATGGGTTCTTTGTATTTACGTTTGCATATGTTTTCCCTTTACATATAATTTTTTATGGCAGACTAAAAAAACCATCAAAAAAAATTCGACAAAAGTTTGCACCAAAGAAAAATGTATTTTTAAATAGATTAATGGAAAAGTTGCACTATTTCTCTTATCTACAAAAAAAAAAACCAAAAATGTTTGCCTAGCTAGAAAAACATATAAATACTTATAACATATACATACATCCCTGTATGTACCTTCACGTTTCTACTCAGCTGTTTATATAATACGTTTATAAATGAAACACAATAAAGCACATGCACCGTTTTGCATATGCAACTATGTCGAAAGTCAAGAGAATGAAATAAGAGCAAGAGAGAGAGAGAGAGAGAGTGCATGTGTGCATATACTCTGTATATATGAATGCATACTCTTTATATACTTTTGTTCTGTCGTAAATGTCAGCGAATACAACAAGTGCATTGTCTTCAAATGAACTGAGGTCACACTGTGCTGAATGAATACATGTTTGTACGCGTATGCGTTATATGCTTATACACGGGGTTAAATGTGTAAGTATGCATATACGGGGACATAGTCTGAATAAAAAAAAAAAAAAAAAAAAAAAAAAAAATTGTTTTTAATTTTTAATCAACGGATATCAATGTGTAAATGTTGAAAAAGGCGACACTACGTCATTACAGTACACAGGAGTCGCTATAATTTTGTAAGCATAAAGAGTAGAGGAAGAAGGCCAACGTCATTTAAAGAATTTTTATTTATAATATCTCTTTGTTTTTGTTTCCTTATTCTTTCTAAATTATTATTATTATTAAAACATGGACAAGTTTGCACCTTGTCTGTTGGACAATTGCATTACATTTTTAATTAAAATTAAATTTACATCAAAAGTGTTTCCTTTTCCTTCGTTCCTCAAATGCTTAGCAGCGTGCTTTATCTATCCTTTATATTCATTTTTCAAGATTTTTAATGAATGGTTTTTGTTTCAATTTTCTTTTTTGTTTTGCTTTTTTTTTTTTTTGTTATCTTCCGTCTCCTTTTTTTCATCATCTCTTCTGTATTGATATTGTGCAGACAATCGTTTTTTTTCGTTTTTCAATTCTTCAGGCCGTATAGCGATGAGCATCACTTTCTCAGCATGTGGTATAGCAATGAATGAGGTGTGTTTTGTGCGGTTGCGATTGTTGAGCAATGCGAGCAGAACTGAACTGTCTGTACAAAGAGATAAAACTATACAAAAATGCAAACGATAAAAACAATAAGAAAAAACATTATTTCAAAAACAACAAAATTGTTGTTCACTAGCCTGAAGATGTAATGTTTTCTTTAACTTTTCATTTATTTTTATTTCCTTTAACAAAACATGTCTAAAAACAAAAATGCGTGTTCGTGTATTTGCTTTTGTTAAGAATTTCTCAAAAATACTTTCGTTTATTGTTGTCTAACTTTTTCAGCCGCCGAGGAATGTATAGCATATAGCAATCTGCCATTGAACCAATCTCTCCAAAGCCCTTAACACATTACGAAATCCCGATTCAGTATAGCGACTATGTAGATCGAAGGGGTATCACGTGAGCTTTGTTCCAAAGAATTTCTTTTCTCTTTCCAAATGGTTCCAAACTGTCATGTGGTCGAGCCGGTATTTCCTGATAGCTTACGTGTCGGTCTTGCTGTACCCATTGCAAAATTTCACCGACTTTTTCAGTGATTGCGACGTCCATCTCGGACATCGAAATGTCCGGAACGGAATCGAGCAGACCACCAAGGGATCCTTCGTTCGCTCACAACATTCTCACTGTATACTTTACAAATTTCTTCTTTTTTTTGCAGCGTGTGTAACTTTTTTATAGTAAAAACGCCTCACATAGTGTATTTCAAATCAATATAACTTTTTGAACGAGCAAAGAATTAGAAAACTATGTTCACCAAAAATGTAAGATGAAATGTCACCTTTTAAACGGATGCCCGTTTAAGACAATCATGTATTGATGCCCGGTATACAGGCATCAACACTATCCCGCGGAAAAAAACCATGGAGAATTTTTATATAAAGGAAAAAAATTTATTATTTATTTATTATATAATAAAACTACGCAGCAAATACTTAGTTAACGGGTGAAATATTTACTGCCAACTGACAATTAAATTGATTAGATCGCATAGAACAAGAATTAGCTTTTAGAGTTCAAATAAAAATTAAAATAAACGCTACTTGGCATACTAATAAGTTTCAGGACAAGTTTCAGTGAAAACCGTACACCTGGCAGGAAGCCTACCAGTATAGTATATTCTAAAGAAATTTGGTTACTACAGTTTGATAATAGGCTCATGACAAACGCGTTTGTGTTCAAAAAACAAAGTGTGCATTGTGTTCGTTTCTCACCTTGACTAATCGGGTAATACTCTACATAAGTGCAAGTACTGATTCCTCTTTGTTTTCAATTTTTATTAATATTTAAATGTGAAAGAGCATTTCAAATCTTTCGGCATAAATATTTTTCATTGTTGTATATGATTTTGAATATGGATATGTACGGACGTAGACACGTACGCATACAGTTTTGAAATGATAACTGACTGTTTGTTTTGTATGTATGTACTGCGCACATCTTGTCGTTTGCTGAGCAATTGCTTGTTGCTCGTAGAGTAGACAGAAAAAAAAAAAAGAAAAAAAAGAATAGAAAATGCAAGAGATTATACCCGCCTTTGTATTCGCACTTTGTAACAAAGTTGGAAGCATTGTGTTTAAGGCCTTGAGGAGAGAAATGAACGGACTTATGAATACATCTGGCAAAGAAAATGATATAAAAAAAGATTGCGCATTAGTTTTACGTTCCTCAAGTTACACGGATCTTCTTCAGGGAAGTCAAGTGTGGCTTTAGTTGAATATCTGGTTTCCATTGTACTGAGATAAAATAAAACAAGAAAGAATGTGATCAGTTTAGACCGAATCCCTTAGCACCCAAAAATAATTTGTATATGATATATGATTGCCAGATTGAGCGAAGATCCACTCCACAAATATATCGATCATATATGGCAGTCTATGCATGTACTTGAAATGTTCATGTCGTTGTATATAGCAAATCCCGCATTGACTTTACTAATAAGATTTAGTTGTTTGCCTATTATGGGTCTCAGTAATCGCTCGCAAGCGGAACTTTGAAATGAATTACGGACGAAGCCAGAAGGTGATTTTGAAACCTTATCTGAGGAAAACAAGTGGAAACACTATAGTGGAACAAGGCCCACTCTTAAACAGTCTCCACCACTTCACTTAATATAATAATCCATATAACGACTTTTCAAAATAAGGTGCAATATGGGAAGCGGTCGAGAAAATTATCCGATGCGAACCATTTTCACTAGCGTTCGTTCTTGGACCACAAGTTGAACACAAGAAAAAAAGATAGGCAGACGGACAGACAAACTTACATAGATTCAGAAAGTGATTCTGAATCGGTCGGTAAAATAAAAAGTGAGGCTGGATGTTACATACATCCGCACTAACTTAATAAACCTTTGTCCCACAAGCGATATAATGATAAAAGAAAATTTGGGACAAAATTTGTCTTTCTACGTAGAATCTTGTGGTCTTTATTGTGGTAACAGCAACATTCGCAATCCATACGCACTGCAATGGATTATATTTCTCGCCAAGAGCATGTACGCTGCTAGCCAACGTCATCGTCTTTCTTGCTCTAATGGTGAAGGGTGGATGGAACATCACTCACTAAATGCGGTTTTACAACCATGTATAAAAGGTCGGAAATCTGTTGCAAAGTTTACATATATGAAAGATCTTATCAGTCAGCAGGCGAACAAACATTCGCTAACTTCGCAAGAAGCAGATACTGATGAAAACATTAAAAAGTAGCATTACCTCTCGATGTAGCGGTGATGATTAACTTTTATTCGGTGATATGGAATGTTTTAAACAAAAATTGTCTGCTCTCTTGCGGAACGTACACGTCATCTTTACAGCTAGATCTCTTTGGAAGTCTCTGCTAAGTATCTTTATTGCCTATCTCTCTAGTTGGGTACACGCAACAATATAGAAGAACACATGTATATTTATGTATCGATTACATAGTACGATCTTAGGGCGATCAGTAGAGATTTTCTGATGGGAAATGCGTGGTAAGCAATCTTCTTGAATTGTAAGTAAAACCGACGTTATATACACATATTTTAACAAAGCCTTTGGCAAAATAAACTATGACCTTCAAGCACTCGATCAACCGATTTCCCTATCAAAATGCTCAACTGGTTCTTTTTCTACTTAAAAGCTCGTGCTCAACAAGTGTCTTGAAATTCCTCCGTCTAAAAGGATTAATAGACAGGCTATCAGGTAGTCACTTAGGTCCACTTTTGTTTGTATTACCTTTTGACGGCCTTCTATTTTGTTATTTAAAATTCCCGCATACTTATCTCTGCAGATGATTTACTTTTCATTTTGTAACGTCTTAAAAGCGGACATATTTGCATCAGTTAACATGATACATGTCCCCAAATCATAGTAAATATAAAAAGCTTCACTTTCAAGAAAGCCTTAGTACTAGTTGCTCCATTTCTTTGAAAATGTTCTATTCGTTTTCGACTTGAGTGACTAATATTCCCTACGAAAATGAGCTAAACGGGCACAAGGGTTTAAAGGTCCTAGCATCATCAAAAGTTTGAATAATATAGTCTTCGCTCACCAATTTAGAATGTATACACAATCATGACTGAACCTATTACAAGGCAATCAATCTGTTATTGCTTATAATTCGCGATATTGGGTGGCGTTGCTTCACATTTTCTAACTCCCTATGAGGATAGACTACGGCTTATTGATTTCCCCTCTTTCTACAAGAGAAGCGCTAAACTTGTTCTATCCTTTATTTTAAGATTGAGTGGTGGCAACGGCGAAACCTGCACCGTCGTCACGTGTACTAAATATTGTTTGCCTGGCTGTCCAATCTGATATTTATTTGGCGAGCATCGTTCGTGT
>CCAG010019632.1:0-15116 GCA_001077435.1 Glossina morsitans morsitans | reverse complement strand
CCGCTCCATTTCTTTGAAAATGTTCTATTCGTTTTCGACTTGAGTGAATAATATTCCCTACGAAAATGAGCTAAACGGGCACAAGGGTTTAAAGGTCCTAGCATCATCAAAAGTTTGAATAATATAGTCTTCGCTCACCAATTTAGAATGTATACACAATCATGACTGAACCTATTACAAGGCAATCAATCTGTTATTGCTTATAATTCGCGATATTGGGTGGCGTTGCTTCACATTTTCTAACTCCCTATGAGGATAGACTACGGCTTATTGATTTCCCCTCTTTCTACAAGAGAAGCGCTAAACTTGTTCTATCCTTTATTTTAAGATTGAGTGGTGGCAACGGCGAAATCTGCACCGTCGTCACGTGTACTAAATATTGTTTGCCTGGCTGTCCAATCTGATATTTATGTGGCGAGCATCGTTCGTGTCAATTACTTGAGGAGTCGCAAAGTACATCAGTTCTGTACCTTTAATTGCTTATTAATAGGTATCCATTCTAATTACTGACACTGTTACACATTACTAGAGTGCCAATTTTAAATTGTATCCCAGAGTGAATGTCTAGCGTCATGTCTCTCTCTCATGTTCGTTCTTGATGCATTGATATTTATCAAGTTTTTCCTTTTAAGCCTATTAGGTTAGGATGGCGCATAGTTTGCTTTTCATTAGCCTAAGTTCGAAAAATAAAGTGAAGAATTGTAGGCTGGCCTGCCGCCTAAAACAGGGTTGTTTACTTACGAAAACCATAAAATGGAATGTAAGGAAAGAGACTTGGCATTAAAAAACGCAGGAAATTGAAGGTAAAATATTAATTTAATATAATAATTCTTACCCTATTCTAATATTGTAGCAATCGTTTGCGCTGCAATATAATGCAATTGATTAGATTAATAGAAAGCAAATAAAATTTCTTTATAGGCCTTCTATAAAATTGCGTAAAAATATTGCAATTATTCGTTCGTCTATTTTCTATACACTTTTTTCTTTTATATTTTACCTCAATTTTTAAAAGTTTCCCGTTTATGCGCTTGCAATGGACTTTGTTATCGTAATAGAAATGCTCAGTGATTTGTTGACGAGTAGATCATAAGTATGTCTTGTTCTTAAGGGCTCGAACGTCCGACTACCAAAGCAGCACAAAAGGATAAGAAGAACAGCTGTGCTGCTGTTTGGCAGAACCATATAATTAGTGGTCTATGAGCGATTGCACTCAGAATAAAGGGGTCACATAATAATAGAGTCACATAAATAGAAATATTTCTCGGTTAACTTTTTCTCATTCCTCGTCATTGCGTTTATGGTCTTTCGATGTCAACCACAATTTTAAGTCTACGCCTGTATATAGCTATAGCTAAGTAACGCCTTAAATCTTATGTGTCGCATCCGGTGTAAATTGTATTGGAATCATATTTTCTAAGCCGGATAAAAGGCCCGCGCTTCGCGTAAATGATTTATCGCCTGCAGTTTTCAACTTGATTTAAGTTTAAATTCTTCTACTGCTCTAGTGCTTAGCTGATATCGTCCTTAATAGACTTTGGAGTGTCGAAATTGGAAATTTCTTCGCCCCATATTCACAAGCTCGTATTTGCTATTTTATTGTAGTGTAAGATGGCAATCCGATAAAGACGAGGGTGATGCCAATGCTAAAATAATGAACTCTTGCT
The DNA here is from genome assembly GCA_001077435.1 of Glossina morsitans morsitans. Lineage (NCBI taxonomy): Eukaryota > Metazoa > Arthropoda > Insecta > Diptera > Glossinidae > Glossina > Glossina morsitans. The sequence continues at coordinate 13,449 of CCAG010019632.1, read as the reverse complement.
TGGTCCCTCTCTTGTTTGTTCTTTGCTTCTGATCACACGTCTGCCACAACCGTCGGTTTACCTATATGCATACAGATGAAAAACTCAACTAGGAATTGAGCTTCTATAACACAAAAACGATATTTTTCCAAAAGATCACAACTATAATTTTAAAGTTTAATCATGTGATCTTATTACGTCTTTCTGAAATGTTTTTACAAAAGAGTCACACCAGAGTACAGGCAAGTGAACGACAAGCGGATAGGCTGACAGGGCTAACTCAATTCCGCTATTCATGCTGATCAATGGTATGCATGCCCTTGTGTTGTGAAGTTCCACGAAATGTTAAAAGGGCCAGTCTAAGGAAAAAGCTGATTGTTTAGAAGAGCTCAGGCCATTCAAATGGAAATGTTTTGCTATCCTTTGATCACAGTAATACTCTTAGCGTTGAGCAAATCTAGCTCTCTCCCGTGATATATGTCCGACCTTCCCTTAAAGACTATTGGTCAATACTGCTTGTTTAAGATTCTCTCCTAGTCTCAATTCTCATCCATTTCTACTTTTTTTTATCGGTGAAAATAAAAAAGAAGTGGCAAAAAATGGAAGATTATAGAACCAAAACCAATTAAAAGTTTCCGGTCAAGCGGTTCAGGCAAGTGAATTTAGGAACAACACATCGTGGTCTGTTATTCTTTATTCCAGCAGAGATATATTTACATGCAATAAAATAAACGCTAAGTGATTGTAACTTTCCGCTATTGAAACATGGAAAGTTTTGCAGACGTGAGCTCCAATTCTGGCAGTTATCTGAAGAGAATGGATTTATCGTTCATGAGTTCATTTTGACACTTTCTCCCTTAAACTTAACTAACATAAATCGTGTTTTCGTAGAAAAAAAGCCGTATAAAAAGACAGTACACCTAATTCTCTTTTTGCACGATAGATACGTGTAAAAAAAATTCATGTAAAAATAGAATTGGGTGTATATAACTTAAAACCATAACCAAAAAAGGGTATTGTTTGCTGTTGCAACCATTTTGACAACGTACCTATATACCCCCATAAAAATAAATCAAAGATTTAGAAAAGCAGTGTACGACGTGGACTTGACTAACGATTCTCTTCAAAGTGTGTTAAGTGAAGTTACACTTTAGAGTTCACACTCTTTTATTAACCAACAATCGTAATGGAAAAAGCATAAACTTAGCACACTATCCACCGTAATCTTATACTAAATACGCGACTTTGCATTTAATAAAATGTGCACCCACTTAAATCAAAGTTGACGAGCAGAAGAAAGGGTATACTTTTTCTTTGCTTATCAAACAAGTTTTTTTAATTGTAATCAAGTTTTTTTTTAACTTTCTTGCAATTCAGTTATTCTCAAATAAGTTCTAAAATGAGGTTTCTTTAAAATGGAACGTCTTGCTAGCATTTTGTTTTACATTTATTTTACGCAATGGAGGAAATAAAATGCTGATGAAGCGTAGTTATACATCTCGGGTACCGCACGAAGTGCACCTACTCTTCATTAGCGTATATTGCGATAAGCATGTTCACCTCCTTTTGCGAAGGAACGAGATTTACAAATGTATTCAAATCAAGTCGCAAGGATTACATTTTTTGCGGCGGTTTTCTTGATTCATTAACCTTGGCTTATAAGAAGACAGAGAGAAGAGTGTTATTGATCCAAAATATCAAATGTGATGATACAGACTCACGTAAGTTGGAATTAGAAAACACATTGTTATACCTACCACCGGAGATGGAGGTAAATTCATTTTGCCATCATTTTTGCAACATCCAAACATCCAAAAGGAAGCTTCAAAGACGCTATGAAAACCATATTTTCTCGATCAGCATGAAATTCTGAATCGATTTAACCATATCTGTCCGGCTGTGTGGTGTGTGCTGTTGACACATTCGTGTCACATTCAGTAGAAACATTGAAAGTTTTTGCGCTCAGTCTGGTATTGAAAATGGTTCGAATTGGGCAGAGCACAAGCCCGCAGTAAAGCGTAAACTGAGCCCAGTTCCCTTGCTCTAAGCAAAAATTTGTGGATTTTTACTCATTAAAAGATAAAAGGCTGAAATTTTCTACATTTACGTTATGGAAAACTCTATTATTGGGGTGCAAAAACGCAAAAAAACGGCCATGCCCACACAAAGTTATAAGTGATTAAATGATTCCTTTCCAGTTTTTTAAGATTTTATACTATTACTGATAAGAATGTTTAAAATGATTCCTAAAATCGAGTTACAAGATCTGCCTTAAAATACGTTAATTCTAAAATAAATATGGTGGACTCAACGACGTCGTGAATTAATTTTTTCTCAACAAGACCATAGATATGGGTATCAAATAAAAGGACTAGGAGAGTAGAATGCGACAAGCTAAATGTCTTAATTCTGAATTACTTACGGTGGACGTCACGACATATCGGAATAATATTTTCTTAACATCACGTTTTAACGAATTAAAAGTTGGAAGATAAATTTGAATAGTGGATCTGCGAGATTCGGCACCAGCCGAACGTAATTTTCTTACCTGTGTTCTTTTATTATTAGTAACAGGACACATTGGCAGAATACTGTTGCTAAGATCTTCGACTTTTGCTCAAAATGATCAAGCATTGTCTGCATATTCCTATTTCTGCATTTCCTTCCAAACTTCGAACGAAGTAAAATTTGTAACGAAGTGCCGTCACATTTTGTTAACAAAGTCTAAAGACTATAAATGTGTGCTTTTATTGACTTAATCCATTTCCGATTCCAATCTAACTGTGCGAACTTGCAATGCTTTTGCCAAATTTGCTCCTGCGATTTTCTTAATTTTTGTGATCAGGCGATGTTCGCCACAAACTTTATAAAAACAAATACGCGGACGTACTTTGATTTGTTCAGATTTCGATATTGATCAGTAATATATAAAGTTTCTAAGCTTGCGGAAGTTTCCTTTTGAGTGGGGTAAACGGTCTGACAATTTGAATATAAACCAATCAGTCGCGTGTAAATCTTCGTAAACGTTATATTGTCGAGTCGTACTTCAGTGAATGTCGTTTGATATGCTAATAAGCTATTGTCGATGTAAATTGGGAGGATTGAATACTTCCGTTGTGTAATTTTAACCACACAGTACGTAATACTCCCAAGGATAGCGAAAACGCCTGTTTGGGGAAAACAGAGTTTGGTGTGGAAAATTCTTGATTAAAACTCTTATGCACACTCAAAAGTTCGTAGGAGGTCGTACAGAGGTAGGGTGACTAATGACGAATCCAGTAGCCGTATCAACCTTCAAGCAAATCTTATCAAAAGTTGATGACATTGTGACCATTCATTTACAGTTGGTTTACTGACGCCAAACCCAAAATTCGGATTTTTCTATTGCTTGCAAAAACAGGAGTATAAAGACAGCATGTCATCCTACAAACTTATTGAATGAAGTGTTACAAACTCCCAATCTGTTCAGTTACACACAAACAAAAACCAGAAACTAGAGTTGTGCAAATTTCGTTTGCCTCGTTTTTATCGTAAACTTTTTACTCAAACTGTTATCGCTGGTGAGAGCAGTTGCTTTTATTCGTAATCAAACACAACACTACTCGCACACTTACTACTCAAGCACACCTTGGGCTTGCAGACTTATGGAATTAACTGTCAAAAATGACAGAATAAATATGTTCTACAGCCATAAATAGTGATCGACATGAAATCGACTGGATATTGTCTTGAATTCAATCACTCTGCCATTGTCCCAATCGGCAAAATTTATCACAGTTGGCTTAGTTCCAATCTAAATTTAAAGTTTTTTTATACCCTACACCGCTGCAGAGTATATTACGTTTGTGCGAATTGTTGTAACTCCCAAACGGAGCCTAAGGAAGGACGCTATTGAAAATGGTTTGGATCGGACCACTTTTTCTTCCGCTTTCCATATAACGCATTATTTTGACAAGTCATTATAAGAAAAAAATTGTGATTTTGTAGAATTTCGCGACAAACATCGCCTAGCAAGAGTGTTCTGCTTATTCGGCGTATTTTTGAACCCCTTGCCACACGAACGTTCCTACTTTACATAATAAAGAAGTTTAATTTTTCCATACTTTTTGATGAAAATACGTGCATAATAATAATTTGACATAAAAGTTAACCTTGTCAAGTTTGCAATAGATATAAGGGTTCCAAGGAAAATTAGGGCTTTGTAAGCGAGAAGGGTCTAATTTCTAAGATTTTATGACGAAAATCTGTCGTTAGTACCACACGGAATTTGAGCGACATAGATCTTCCTTGAACCGCACCACATATTGGGATTCTCATGAAAATCAATCCGTCTATGGTGGCAAAGTGCAATTAGCGATAAAGACTGACGGAAACAACTGAAAAATGATAAAATTTTTGACGAGTAAATTAAGTTTGCTAAGTTTAGACCATAATGACGTTTGTGTAGGGCTTTCATGAAAATTATATATTTACGTAGAAATAATGAATAATTTTTGGTGTATTATTAATTAAGCAAAGTGGTGTAGGGTATCTAATGGTCGGCTTTAAAGAACTATAACATTACTATTTTTTTGTTACTTTTCAAAATAAAGCCTTATATTGAAAGTGGACCAGAAAGGTGGTTTGCTCCGAACTATTTTCAATAGCGTTCGTCCTTGGGCCAAAACACGTCGGTGTACCAAACTGTAGCCTGTAGGTTGGACATAAGAAAACAAGACGAACAGAAAAACGGATGGACAACCAAGCTTGAGTCGATTTAGAAAGTAACTCTAAAACTATTGGTATAGTGAAACGTTGACTTCATCTCTAGTCCTTCTTTGTGTAGTGTGCATCCGTATAAACTCAATACACTTCGTAGTGCAAGTGATACACGTTATAAAAACGAAAAATTGAAGATTTTTGTAGACATTTATTTAAAGAAATTTGATAGGTTTATTTTTTCTTTTTAATTAATCACTGTACGCGTAAGCAATTGATCTTCTTGTTGCATCTGTCATAGTCGTTTCTCTCTACTTATCGTACGTTCTTTTTAATTACTTGCTTTTTTCAAAATTAAATTTATTTAGATTTAATTTAAAGGAACGAATCAATCCGATACGTTCTGATCATAGGCGCTTGACGACTGTAATGTTGTAAATTTTCTTTGTCACATATACGTAGTAGTCTGTCTAATTGCGCATGTGGTGGTCTTTGGAATCAATTGTGAAAAATTTTACTTGATTTTGTTATGTCTATATATATATATATATATATACATTTGTGATTGCGTCTATATGTTGTTTTTGCTATGACGTATAACGATTACAACATCCAGCATCGCAACAGTGTTGTGTATTGTGCAATATACGTCTCGATTGTACAGATGTCTGCAAACACGTAGAGTGATTAAAATTAAAAAAAAAAAAAAGAAAAAATGAAAATGAAAATAACAAAACATGTGCGTTAGGCGTAGTTATTATCTCAAATGATATACGAGGGTATCTCCCCCTTAACCCTTGCAAGAAAACATACTGAACTGAAGTAGAAAATGGAAATATAAAAATGGTTGGGAAATGCTTTCAGTTTTTCTGTTAAACTGCATGACTTTTACTTCTCTACGGTTATATTATTAAAATATTGAATCAGAATTAAAATCCTGATAAACCCTGGGCATATAAAGAAGCATTAGATTAGACATTTTCTTCGCTTCGACGTAACATTCAGGCAAATATGAAAAAGATTCACAAATTGATTATCTCTTAAATATTACCCATAGGTGCTTTGCCTCATAGGTGCTTTGCTATAAACGGAAATCTTAAAAAAAACGTTTTTTTTTTCTTTCAAATTATCAATTGTAAGCACTGCGGTTCAAATTCCACTCGTGAGGCTGCAAGGATCTTCTGGTATGCGTCCAGTTTTAGTTTTCTATTTCAATTTTTTCTACCAAAAACAAGCGAATAGCGTGACGGACTGACGCGGCTAAAGCGAATTAAAATCTTAAGCTGATAAAGTGTATGTGTACATTTGCATACGCATACAAATATTTTTATATATTAGTTTTACCTATGCCTTTAACCTTAGCCTGCTTTCTTGCTCGTGGGTTGTCCCCATTTTTAAGATGTACCTCTTTTTTTGTAATTTGTAATCATTTACTCGAAATTTCACTACTTCGCTCGCTAATGCTATATTCGAGTTCAATTTTTGATTGTCGGAAATCCAATAACAAAACAACATACCTCCACTCTTCAATGGGGAACATATACATATATAAAAAAGAAAACGTATTGTTCAACTCATGTATTGATCTTTAAAGCATTTAACACTGCGATGTGTGTGATTATTCATTTAGCGTAATTTTTGGAAATTTTCCAAAAATAACCAACCAAGTCATTTACGGTTTGTGTGGCTGATGGATGTATTTAAACATTCAATCAATTAGAACAAAGAAAAACATTGTAATTAACGAAATCCGCCATTCATAGTCCGTTCAAGTGACATGTAGTTTAAATAATTGAAAATGGAAAGTGTACCTATTTCGGCGGCGAATAAAAATTCCGAAAATTTCTCTGCTTTTTCCTAAATCCACTAAATCCATTAGCTAGTGAAACGGCCAAATTATTTTTCGTCTTTTTAGAAATTCTTGCGCCAAGTCCAGACTCCTAACTGAGTTCTGCATCTTACAATAAAGTGTACGCGGATGGAGAAAGAGACTCGTCGTTTAATTTCAATTCTTAGAGAATTCGCGGAGGTGTATTTCTATTGTTCGGTAGCGGGTATAAAAATTCTACTCATTGGTTTATGGATCTGTAACAATACAAATCATCCAATAAATTCGTAAGCATGAATTACAGATGCAAGACGGACGACTATTAATGAATCCTTCGGATGTTTATATAGTACCAACCTTCAATTGAAATGTGGCAAAATTTCGTGATATTCCGACCATTAGTTTTAAAAGTCAGAATTCTTCTAATGCCGGTACACTCAAAATGCAGCTTCTTCTCTTGTTTTACAAAAACAAATTCGTCAATGGCGTCGACAGCTATGTGTTACTCTACGAACTTATCGAGCGATGTGTTACACTCTGTTATAAAGAGATTGGAAATAAGAATCTTTCGTTACTGAATGTAAAAATTAATTTTTAATTAATTTAATTAAGCGGAGAAAAGAGAATATTCATTCATCTTTCAACATACGTAAGTCATCTGCTAACCGATCAACCAATTATGTTATAATTATATAATTTGAAAAATGCAGAAGCGATCTGACAGAATGCTTAACGCGCTAATTGTAGATAGAACAACAATAGGATTGATAAGAACATACAATGCAATGCATTATGTCCGACCTTGGACCCATTAAATAAAAATACCATGCCGCTTATGGGTTGGGATTGGGCGGTTAAGCGTTAATAGATCTTTGCGTCTTAAGCACACTTCTTTGAAAAATCCCCGATCATGACTTGACAGTCTTCTTGTCGGTCTTCTTGTAAGTAGCCTGAAAAGATCTCTCCGGAAGGCAATTTATATTCTGTCAGAAAGATGTATAATACTTATGACTAACAAAGGAAAATGAGTAATGAATTTCTCTTCCTTGCTGCGTAGTACAATGACATGTCTCAGATGTGAACTCAGAGATGAACTTAGATGTACCCCTGAGATATACGAAATGCGATGAAGCTTGCAATGTAATTATGAGAATTTATTGAAGATTGCTTGTTAGTTAAAAATTACGCCTTTCTTTTTTTTGTTAAAACGTTTGCAGCACTCATCAGGTACCTTCAGAAAGCCCATAAAGCAAATAAATCCTGAATCAATTTAAGTATATCCGTCCGTCTGTCTTCTTTTTTTGTTAAAACGTTTGCAGCACTCAGCATGTACCTTCAGAAAGCCCATAAAGCAAATAAATCCTGAATCAATTTAAGTATATCCGTCCGTCTGTCTGCCCAATAAGTATAATGAATATGGGAAGTTTTTTGCACGCAAGTTGGTATTGAAAATGATCCAAATCAGGCAATGGGCATGCCCACAATAAAGTGAGAGCATCTCTGTCTTCAAAGGCAAAACTAAAGAAACTACTTATGAAGTTTAACAAGAAATATTTGCATATTCACAGACAAATATAATTTTCGTGTTTGTTTTCATATTACACTTTCCTTTACAATATAACGTGGAGAACATAGTAGATTTATAAAATGTATTCTAAGCATAACAGCACGTATCAGAGATCCGATGAAAAATGCACATTTATATTTATAGTGAAATTAATACGTTTGGCTTCGTTCGTTCGTCTGACGAAATCTCGATTGTAAGTTGAAAGATTTTTCTTTCTGTTTTCTTTTTTTTTTTTTTTCTATACTAAAAACCTAAGCACCGATCAGACACACTGTGCATGAATATGGTTTTTAATTTGAAGAGATCCACCAGTGAATTTGTTGGCAAAAAGCGTAATCATCGAATGAAATATTTGCGATGTATATCGGGCGAATAAATTTTCGCCATATCATACAAACAAATATCATAAATACATATATGTTTTGTGCATGGTATGCTGTAACATGTAACATATCGAGAAGCTAAGGAAGGGTGCTTAAGAACCATGCCAATTCATATACAATTTTTTTTTGTTAATTTTTTAAACGCATATATACCATGTAGCATAGTCATCGTCAGCGCGAAAAAGTATATGGAATGATAGAAACTATAATCGAAATAAGACATGGTCACATTAACAACAACGATAAGCACAACAAGCACATCAAGCACAACAATAAAATTGACTACCGGTCACTCTACAAACGTTGAAGAATATTTAAAACAATAATTAAATTTTTATTTCCGTTATCCGTTGTACCGTTATCTGATGAAGTAATAATAACAGTAATTAATAGCAACGAGAAAATGTTAATTAAAAACTAAATAAAAATAAATATCAGAAATAATAACTAACTAATAATAATTAACACATAACGGATAATGGGTAAGCCACGATTTTAACTACAGTCTATTAGATTTATCAAAGTGTTCTCAGTTCGGGATCGACAATTTAGTTAATAGAGTTATATTTTTAAATTTGATGTCAATTTGTTGACGCAAGCATAACGAAAATGTAACGATTTACAAACTATACCGATCGAAAAGGTATATTAAGGTATATTGTTGCTTTTGCAACACCCAAGCACAAGATACTGAATCGAATTTCTATATCCGTTCCATGTAAGATTTTAGAAAGCTGATAATGACAGAAATCTAGAAATGAAATCTGGCGTAAATATTATTAGTCGATGGCCAGAGAATAACTTTAAAAATGGACCAGATGCACATACAATAGATAGAAGATGAGAGTATTAACAAACCATAGTTAATCTGGAACTAATCTAAACTTGACATTTGAAAAAATTGCTCATCGTTTCACGAAACAATGATCTGCTTCGAAACATGTTGGACCTGCTGGCAAGATGAACTATGCAATGCTCAATCGAGATGGGAAATTGTGAATATAATCCACAAAATGGTATTGTGTGATCAATCATTAAAAACTCGTGAACTAGTAAATGTGGTTGTTTTAAAAAAATGCTTTCCATCACCTACTTACTAACCGAATATTTGAATGTGAGCAACTTAAGAACCGCATTTCTATTATTAAAACAACAACAAGCAGCAGTTATCGAGATAATTAAAAAGTTAAAGATCGAAGCGCCTCCTCATGCACTACATTCGCCAGATATCGTTCGCGAAAAAATTGATCGATGGTTAAATTTATAACAACAAAATATTGAAGTGGTGGAGCCTGCAATGGTGATGATATATTTTAAGAAACTCAATCGTTCTCACTTTGCTGAACATCGCTGAGAACAGTCTATGCCAATAAAAGGAGACTATACTGCAAAATGAAAGTTTTTTGCTTCCTTTCCTATGCCGGCAGATATATTGCATGATACTTAAATATCTTGAACGAAAGTCCACCTAATGAAACTTGCTCAATTTATATATTACCGAGTTGCGGTTACCTACAATAAGGTTTTGAGCGATTTTGAAGAGAGGACGTAATATTCACACTATCTCCTATACTGTTAATGCTATGCCTACTGTATACGCGATTAGCGTCTGTGGCGTCTTTGTCGCAATATATATTGTTGCTGGTTGATATTTCTGAATAAATTTGGAGAGGAAGAATTGGGATGAAGATGCGAAAACCCGAGTGTACGAGTCGTTTAGTCGACCCTGGACTTATATACTACCAGAAAGATAGAAAGCGATGTTTAAAATAAATACTTTATATTATTCCTCTCTCTCTCTCTCTCTCTCTCTCTCTCTCTCTCTCTCTCTCTCTCTCTCTCTCTCTCTCTCTCTCTCTCTCTCTCTCTCGCTGTATAGGCTTCAAAACGATTAGTAATTGAGTTTTTAAAGAATAGGTTTTCATCTCCCTGTGCTGCTATGTATATTCACTTTTATTCACTTTGAATACAATTTTTTTTTTTTTGAACTAGAAACTAATTTTATTGATTAGAAATCTGAGGACCTTTTTCCCTATGATTTACGGAATTTTAATTTAGTTCATTAAAAACTTTAACGAATTCAACTTTCTGTTAACAGAATTTCGCGACATTCAGTTGTACTGTAACTGATATACAAATTAACTGTACGTATTTAACTGGATATATGTAAGCCAGAAGCCCCCACCTTTTATTATAGCGATCGATCTACCCGTCTGATGTCTGTTCATGTATGTTTGGATTCGACCTGGAAATCGCAAATTTTGAAATATTTTGATGAAATTCAGTACTCTGGCGTGCTTTGGCCCAAGTATGAAGACTATTGGAAATCGTTTGGATCGGTCCACTTATTTCGACCACGATCCATGAACATTTTGAAAAAACGTTGTAATTTTGGAAACTCCGCGGCCATACTCGCTGAATAATAGCATTTCGGCTTTCTAAAGCACTGAGGAAAATCTGGATGGAATAAGCCAATATTTTGAAGCCCATGTCATATAATCATTCCAATCTTTATATAATGAAAAGGTCTAATTTCGTTGTGAAAAGTGATTCATAACCTTTGTGCATAGAATTGAACCGAATTTGGATCATGTAAACCTATTTTTTTAATTCCAACCCCTTGTAATGAAAATAGGCCTTTAAACGAAAACTTGACATCATTTACACAGCACCGAAGCAAGCAATTCTGTAAAGATACAATTGATTCAATTCCGTATAGAATTGCGCTTTGCATAGAAAAATGAGAATAAAAAACATTCAATATTTAGTACATGCGATTATATTGCTTTGAACCAAAAAAAAAAAAATAAAAAATAAAAAAAAATAAGAAATAAGAAATCAATCACACGCTACTGACAATTTAAGGCCTACTGTTTCTGAAAGATGTACATAGCTTTCTCTTGTGAAGATTCATTTGATTTCATACAAATTTATACACATTTCACTTCATACATTCTTTTTATACACACGTTACGCGTGTGTGCAATAACCCGAAAAAAACTCATGTTCTGTGCAGTTAAAATTAGCAAACGTCTACGCATTCCTTTTCGTTGATGTTTGAATGAATGCACATACACTTGTATGTTTGTAAATAGATTTTTTTCATAGCTTGCGTACAAGAAAAGACATCAATTTGTTTTTCTGTCGAGACATGGCTAATATTTGCAAATACAATGCGTGTGCGAAACATTTAACAAAGCAAAGTTATCACGCGATAGATTATTACATACATACACATTTAATTTAGGTTGCGATTCACTAACAGTTAGTTAGTTAATGTTATCTTATCACTAGGGTAGAAGAGATTACATTTCAAGATTTATTAGGTGATAAAGTAATAATTGATTAAGTGTGCTGTTGATTGCTTCTTGAATCCGTGCAAGCAAAGCAACCGTACCGATTATTTTTGGTTCTTATCTTTATATTATTATTCTAGTAAGTTTTAAAATATTTAGTTTATCTTATCGAGGCTCTCCGCAATCCTTTAAATAAACTTTACTAAGGTAATTAAAACGATACCTTAATGAATACGAATTTCTATACCTACGACTCACTGCTATTGAACTTATCCCACGAATTGCGCCAACAAGTAAAACTAAACCTAAACTTCAAACACAAAGTGAAAGTGTTGGTACATTTTCATTGATAACTTGCGACCTGTAGAAGATATCGATTACAAGTGATGCCTCATACGTTTACTTACAAAGGCAATCGAAAAATACAGCATTTCAAAACAAACATTTCTGTGCGTCTTGTGGTTATCTTTATAACTAAACAATTAAAAACACTATAGTGGGACATGGCCCGCGATTAAATACTTTACATTATATGGGAAATGATAGAAAAAGTGCTCCTATACGAACTGTTGTTCGTCATTGGGTCAGAACACGTCAGTGTACCAAATTTCATCAAAATATCTTAAAAGTTTCCTGCAGTTGAACACAACAAAATAGGACAGACAGACAGATGGACAGAAAAGTTTTGATAAAATATATATAAAAGCTGAGTCTGCCTCAAATCCTTCCTCAGAGAACGCTCACGTTGCACACATCCGCAAAAACTTAGTGTGCCCTTGTACCACATGTAGTGTAGAATAAAAAAACTCACTAATGACCGTGGTCGGGGATGGAATCAATTGATCTCAAAATGAAATTATTCTAATTTTTCCCAGTATTTACTGTAGTTCAAGAATTTTTTTTTTTTTTTTTGACGGATCTAAACAGCTTCTGTCCCTAATGCCAACTATGATTGCTTTATTTGATACTCTTAAGAGTTAAGGTCTTCACACTGCCCTCGAAGGCTTAATTATGCGAAATCCAATGGTTCGCGAGTTAAATGCAAGCAATAACTTGCGTCTCCCAGTTGGCAAGACAATCGTGCAATTTAGAGGGTCCGTACCAGGTTGGAGCACTAGGTATGAAAGTTTGGGAACGATCTGTATTTTATCCTTTTGGCAAGACAAAGCCTACTTGCATCTCTCGATCTTTAATGCTTCAATCAAGCATTGAAGGCTGCCAATATTTGCCAAAAAAAATCTTAAATTTGTGGGATTTATAGCGAATGTTTGTGCCTCGGTAGTCGAATTCAATTGTATTTAAGTCTAAGCAGGCTTTAGTTTTATAATTGCAAAGCCTCTGGCACACGCCAAACCCGTTGATGGACACAGTTAATTCAACTTAAAGTATGTCGCCTCTACACCATACACATACATATATGCCAATATATGCTATATATATAAATGTATACTATATATACTGTATATACTGTATATATAAACATACACTACATACATATATTTAGTGCCCTCCAGCGGTGGGTGAAAAATACTTCCATCTGCCTGCACATGGCTAACTTTATTCAGTTTGCGGTATCTGTTCGTTAAGTTATTAAAATAATTTTTATTGCATTGTAGTAAAAACTTTTTTCTTTTGTGTTGGCGTTAGCTTTCTTGTACGTCAAATGTATGACCTCATGCAACTATGTAACCGACCGGC
>CCAG010019631.1:0-18114 GCA_001077435.1 Glossina morsitans morsitans | reverse complement strand
TGAGGTTTTAGGTAAATGTGCTCTAAATGAGAAGGAAAAAATTATTTCATTATACCCCCCACAAACACTCAGAGGCGCACCGAGACATATAAAAAACACACACAGGCACATGCAGAGACACACAATACTATTGTAGACACTCTATATCCCGTCTGCATAAATAGTTTAGTGTAAAGTGTGTTTATTGTATGTTTAACACTTATGAATCATAGCCAGTTATTTGTGTGACATCCTTAACTATAAGCTCTCAAATGTGTATATATATATATACGTAAATATGTATATTTGTATGGGTGCGTTTATGTTTATGACCATCGCCACAGTTCACATATATGTATGTCTCTATATGAATAAATATGCATACAATATAAAGTTATAATACCACAACGGTGCTCTGTCCTTTCGTATGTGTGAGTGTGTGATCGCTTTACTATAACGAAAAGATGAAAAGAAGGCTTCACTAAGTGGACATGTTATAAACACTTCACTTGGCAGCACCAACACTCTACTGGCTGGTATAGCATAACATTTTCTTGGCATGACATGTTAAAGAGAAAAAAAGTTGGAGCAAATAAAAAGAAAAAATAACGAAAAGAAAACAACAAAAATAAAAATATAATGTAAAGCAAATTCCAAAAGGGCGTTTTGTGTTCAGTTCAGTTTTTCTTAAACGCGTACACACACATTCTTTCATATCTTTCTTCCTTCTTTGGACAAACTATCGGTTCTAAAGTTCGGAAGAATATATATAGTATTCCAGTGTGTCAGAACATTTTTTCCTCTTCGTGTTTATAATACGATCACACTATACTTGGGTTGATGGCTCGATGTTGGGATATGAATGTGTATGCATTTTATGTAATCCATATTCTGATTTTATCACAAAAGCATCTCTTTGCTCTTCAAAAATACAAAAAACAAAAAAAAAGAAATAAATAAATAAAACAACAGCTACTACAAAGCTTCAAAGTTTTGCCAACAGCCATCTCAACATTGATCGAGAAAAGCCTTTTAACCGAAAAGGACTCTCTACTTAATGCAGAGTTATACGGTTTGAATGAGTGACTGGCTGACTGACTGACTGACTGACTAAATGGTTGGCACTACATTGAAAACACAAAAAGAGCAAAAAATCTGATATAGTGTTGGTTATGCTAGTAGGGGGCGCAAATACCATATATGTACGTTTTTGTTGTTTTTGTTTTTGGTTCTGGTAACAAAGTAAAATAATAAAATAAAAGAGAGGCGCATTGAAGTAATCATTGAGGCGTTTTTTATTTAACACGTTGCAAGCTATCAAATTACCAGCAACAACAAAAACAATAATAACTAAAATTATAGGAATAAAATATATGAAGTTGAGCGCTATGAACTGACTGAATCTTTTTTTTTAAAAAAAAGAAAATAAAAAAATAAAAAGTGATGCTACGAACGGCAGAAAGGAAACGCAAATTAAGCAAACGAATATACGGCCATTAAACGAATTTTGAATACCCAACGTTTGATCCAATCACCTGAAGGCTAATGTAGACCTCTTTAAAGAAGAATATTTATCTAAGGTATATGTGTATATGTAGAAGATTTAGAATCGATCTGCTTCACGCTGTAGATTGTTGAAGTCTCGTATTTGATCTCTTTTTACACTGAATACTAATGTGAATTTACTGAACATAAAAGAGAGAGAGAGAGAGAGGGAGGGGGAGAGAGAGAGAGAGAGAGAGAGAGAGAGAGAGAGATGGTGAGAGAGGGAAGAGAGAGAGAGAGAGAGAGAGAGAGAGAGAGAGATGGAGATTTATAATAAGTGATTTATTATAGGCAAATTGTATGCACATATATGAAAATATCAGTTCTGATTTATCGATTATAAATCATTTTAGTCTTAAAAGGTGTAAATAATTTTCATTTTCTTTCAAAGTCGTTTAAGTTTAAATAAGATACCTATAGAGCGTTAGAAGAGAGTAATCCCTTCTAACTGAATCTGTCGATCTCCAAAGCAACAGCTTATACGTATATTATGAAGACGCCACTGCATGGACTTGGTCTATTCTGTTGATTTGTGTAAGTGGCCCAGGAAAAGCTATAATATAGTTTCCTATGTAAGACTTTTCATTGGGATATGTAAGTAAGGTCGATACGAAGCGGTAAAACGATGAAGGGTATTTTTATTTTGCAATTTTTTTGATGTGCATCGTTGTGAAGCGTTACAAATTATTGGAAAAAGTAAGATTGCCACCGTCATAAGATGATGTGCTTGAAATATGCACATCTCATATATATGTTTATGCGAATATATATATATGTACGTATTTTTGCCATAACTGTGAGAAAATATAGAAAAGTCGATACATTTTATGAGCGTTAATATTTTTTTTTTGTCGAACACTTAAATGAATATCTTAGAATTCCACTTAGCTAATTAATTAATCACTTTAGAAAAAAACTTGGAATGGGAACAATCGCAACTAGTATTATTTCCTGCTTAAACATCTTTATTGGAACGTTGCTTGTTAATATATAAAACAAGGCTTTGCCTTTGCAAAGCTACCAGAAGGAATGCATAAATATAAGCGAAGTTTTTTAATAAAACGAAGTAATATGATAAATCGGAACTTACGGGCTTCCAAAAGTTGTCTTATGCAAGTAACTTTTTCGCTTGTCAATGTAATTTCGTTTTTGCTGTGCTATCATGCGCCGCGAAGTAAAAAGAAAGCTAACGAAATAATGACAAAAATTCAAAAAAGTGTACTAAACATCTACATATATAAATAAAACTATGCCAATGACAATGATTATCATACAGTGCAAGGGTATGTACATAGCTACTGAGAATGCGTAATGTACAAATCGAAAATCCCAAAAAATTTCACTGAATTACGACTCTCCCAAACTTTTATTACGTCTTAAAGAACTTTACGAGTTACCGGGAAAACCTAGCTATCGAGAAAACTCCCATATGTATTATGCTCGTTTATGCAATAAACTACGTTATGCGCCATATGTTACCATCCCCGTATATCTATTAGGTCGAGTCATAAGTAACTTCCGTTTCTTTATCGGACATTTATTTTGTTTTCACCAAATAACAAAATTATATTAATTTAACACTTGATTGCGAGGAATTCAACCTTTTTGCTATACGCCTTGTTGATTGGCTTGTATTTTGCTCCAATATTACCTTTTAAACTTTATCGTCAAAGCCGGAAGGACTTTAAGTCGTATCTTCAGAATGGAATTTTACAAACCGGTTTCTAATTGCCCGATTTGTTGTCAGTCATTCATCCTATACGTTGCATATTTTTTCAGCTGTCGCCTTATCGCTATTGCCTTGCCTAAATTCCCAAAGCGTTACATATCGAATATGCACGTTTTGACTCTCCATTTCAGAGATTAAGAAAAACAGTTGAATGTAGCATGCACCACATAAAACAGTTAACAGAAGATTAATCAAATCTCTCATCGTCATTTGTTACGGTGACTTATAGTGAGTAAATGCGAACAATAGATTCCACTTAGCTGCATCGGAGATTATTTATGACACGACCTAGTAGGAAACTAAGTTAGTTAGGGAAAATTTCAGATAACTAAAGTGAGGTTTTATTTAATTTTCTTGCAATATTGAGGGCTCCTTATTATTATTAATATATCAGATATATCATACCTCGCGTATAAGTAAAACACTAACTATGTGATAAACGTAGATTTTCCATTAGATTTTCTATTGAATATGTTGCACTTTAAAATGTGTACATATTCAGAGTATAGTAACCGGAATTTGTTATTATTATAACAATTTGTGAAATACGGGATACTTGAAAAGTGCGTATGCATTAAGATTCGACACCTCACGAACTACATCACCACAATTATATCCTATCAATTCTTGCAATTGTTGATAACTCACTAATAATTGTAAACTTGAGCTCGCAAACATATAAATTTTGTAAACAAATCCTTAATTCTCACTTACCTCAATTATAATTAATGTATCGGTGTGTTGAACACCGTCACTGACACGTACACGCAGCTTGTAATTATTCTTTAATTCACGGTCTAAAGCATCTTTAAGACGTAATTTCCCGGTTTCAGGTTCTAAGAGAAATTTCCCATCATCACCGCCCAGCACGCTATATGATAACGAACCCAGAGTATCGGGATCTGAGGCGCGTATTGTCGCAATTAGATGGCCAGCATTTAAATCTTCGCTTACATTAAACGTTAGCGGAGTGTCACGAAAGACCGGTGGGCTATCATTTTTATCCAAAACTGTCACTTTAAGCTAAAAAAGAAAAAGAAATAAAGAGTAATAAAGAAAAAAATCAAAAAAATTATAACACATCTGATATTTAACGGCACAAAAAATACGTGTACGTGTATGCGACCGATAACTTTTCCTTTTCATTCTATTATTTAATTCAATTAGTTGTTCTTTATTTTTTTATGATAATAACAACTACAAAAACAAAAAAAACAAAAAAAAAGAAAGAGTAACCAACCGATATCAACTGGAAAATCAGACAATTCAAAGTTTGCTAAGGCATCAAAACTGATGTTGTCCATCATGCCACACAACACCATGGTTATTCAGCAACAACAACAACGATGCAAGCAACAGCATTAGTTTCATTAAAGAAAAAAAAAAAAAAAAAAAAAAACGGAGAAAAATAAAGAAAAAGATCCCATTTGGTACACATATGAGGAGTAAACGTTTACTTGGGCTGTGACTGCGAGGTCGGTTATGAACATCTAACCATGCATTCAGCCATTCATCTGTTATAAGAGGCACGTACTGCCGGTAGCCCATAGACAGCGCCCCGTCTTACTGTCTTAACATTATGTGGTCATCGTCAACCTCGTCTTAGTCAGTAGTGTAATCAACGTCATCGTCAACATTGTCGTCGTCATCGTCATCGTCATCGTCATCGTCATCGTCATCGTCATCATCATTGTGTATGCATCACAACAAAACCTATGTTGAAAATTGTTATTGAAGTAATAATATAATTACAGCTTTTGAGTTCACTTTAAATGTGCGTATGTGTGTGTGTTGGTTTGCGTAAGCCAGAGAGGGGGAGAAAGAGAGAGAGAGAGAGAGAGAGAGAGAGAGAGTGATAAAAAGAGGAAGAGTAAGAGAGAGGTCGGTGAAGGGAGATGTAATGCACGGGCACACACAAGACCTTTAAAAGGAAATAACTACTTTAAAAGCTAAACTTATATATGTGCCACAATAAAATATTAAATATGCATGTAACTGCACTCGCACATCGCACATTGCACATCGCACATCGCACACCGTACACCACACACAGGCAATAGGAGCTCAAAACCGTTTTCCTTCTGTCCAGTAATGTTGATACCCGACTATCAAGGAAAAGCTTGTAAATACTTGTTGCGTTTAATGTGCGTTATTTGTTATTTAAACTTCAGCAAAACTACTGTTACAACAACTAGAGACGACTACCTCTACTACTATTACTAAAGCGTACAACCGAAACAATATATAAAACATTGATGTTGCTGTTGTTGTTGTTATTGTTATTGTTATTATTGTTGTTGTTATTGCTAGGTAACGTATCTGTGTGGCATATATGTCACTTTTCTCTAACCACATACATAGATAGACCGACAGAAATTTAAAGGCAGCTACGCTCATTGTTCATTTTCCGTTTTTCAGAGTTTTGTTTTATGTTATGTTTGCTTTGTTTTGTTTTTGATTGTTGCTGTCTTTCTGTTTAAGTTTAGCTATGTGTAAACACTAGTCCGCAAGCATAAACGCACACACGCACATGCATGCGTGGTGCAGTTTGTCATGATTGACAATGTTGAATCGAAAATTGCTTTTCAGTTTATGTTCACTGAAAACTTACATACATTTTCTAAATTGTTTTATAATAATTTAATAGTCCGCTGTCACACAAATATACAAAAGGAGAACAGCTTTAGAAAATCAAAAAAAGGAAAAGAAAAAAAAGATTGTCCGAAATATTTGTTAAGGCCTTAACTTGTTATTCGCTTCAAGTTAATATTTTTTCAAACATTCATTTAACGGTAACAACTGTAATTTCACTTATTCCCACCGGGATGCGTTACTACACGATATTGCGTATGATTGCCGGCTCTGCTAAGCATGTGGGGGGCATACTAATCTATGTATACAATTATGATTAAATTGTTTATGGCTTTTATCGTTTTAATTGAAAGCAACACAAATTAAGATAAACAATTTTTAATTTGCGTTTCCTTTAAAGAAAATCCAGTTTATCTCCTCAGTACGTAATGGGGAAATAACATTCCACAAAATTCCAAAAACCATGGAAATATCTTTTTTTATTTTCACATTTTTTGTTAATCAAATGTATGCTGACCTGTTAAAAGCAGAAAATGAAATAAGTTTTACAAATCATTTCAAATCGAACAAGTTCAATATCCTTTTTCAATGAATTGCTCACATTTTGAAAAACATATAACCTAATATTGTTACTCTCTTGCAATTACAACGGCTCCGAAAAACACTTTCCGTGCACGTAAGAAACTAAATTAATTATAAACAAGTAAGAAGACTATATCGGGCCACGGCACATCTTTAAACACATTAGCCCATTCCACAGTTATTCACATAACAGCATTTCAAACTAAGACGTTATATGGAAAGTGGTAGAAAAAGGGGCCAGATCCGAATAATTTTTAATATCGTGCAGGCGTGGGCCAGAATATATCCGTGTACTAAATTTCATTAAAATACTTTAAAAATTACTGCCTGTAGGTCCAACACAAGAAAACAAGACGAACAGACGGACAGATGGATATACAGGCAGACAAGCTTAAATCCATTGAGAAAGTGATTCTGAATCAATGGGTATAAAAAGAGGTGGGTCCATCCCAAGTCCTTTGGGGTGTTGCGTACAGCTACACAAATTAATATACCCTGAATTACAAGCGTCAAAGAAGAAAATTATATTCGGTTGTGGCCGATTCTTTTGTGTCCAGGGTATTTATCTTAACGAGAAGTATTTTTCCCTTTCCTTTAACCGGCTTGATGCCGACTTTCGTGTAACAATATTAATGTGTTCGTTCTTTCGAGACGGACGGACAGGCAGCTAGGGGGAGAGACCATCGATAGAGAATTTGATACGGATCAATACACACAGAAAATACAGATTGTGGCGTCTTCAAAGTCTCCTTTTAGGAGTCCCAGATTTACTGACAAATGTATGACAAAATGTCTATATCTTTCGG
Source organism: Glossina morsitans morsitans (assembly GCA_001077435.1). Taxonomy (NCBI): domain Eukaryota; kingdom Metazoa; phylum Arthropoda; class Insecta; order Diptera; family Glossinidae; genus Glossina; species Glossina morsitans. Next base: position 10,881 of record CCAG010019631.1, on the reverse strand, counting down.
TGGTGGATATAGAAAGTGAAGACAATTAAAATCGCTCCAGATTTTTGATATATTTTAAATGATGTTAGAAGCCACTAGACATGTGATATTGTGTGTCCATCATCATCAAAAGATCAAATATGTGTCACCTGCCATATATATAACAGATAACATTTTTATAAATGGTTCCATTTTCTGTGCTTGTTTATTATACTCTACACTCAGTAGATTTAAGATAGACCTATCTTTTATTACACCGATGGATTTACGAAATAATTCTGCTCATTGAAGCTTTACTAAGATTGTCTGTGGGTCTATCCGTCTTGCTTTCTTGTGATCAATCTACAGGTCGCAATTTTCCAGATATTTTGATGAAATTTGAAATATCGGCTTGTTTTGGCCCAAGGACGAAAGGTATTGAAAATGGTTTGGATTAGACCACTTTTCCAATTGCTTCCCGTATAACACTGTATTTTGAAAAGTCGTCACACGATTAGCCGTGTTAAGGGAAGTGGTGTAAGGTGTTCAATGATGGGCCGTATCCTACTATAGCCATTTTGCTTCTTTTTGTACTAAGTGATATACTTCTAGATTATAAGAATGCTATATTGTTACACAAAGAAAGCAAATGGTGAAATAGTTTTAGAAACACGACGAGCAGCAATAGATAGTGTTTCTCAATGACGTTTTGGTCAAGATGGAGTTGTTCGTAATACACAAAATCTAGCTGTCCCTTCCAAGTGGAGGGGCCATGTATGGGAGGGTCATCGATCGACTCTTAGTAAAAATTTGTTAAAGAAGTTTTACTTGGCTTTTACTTTTTATTTATTCTTCTATCACGTATGAGATGTTTCCGCTCACATTCAAATAAAGGAATTTATTCTGACTCAATATTTAAGTAGATCTCTGAAACCGTGTGTATGTCGCTCAACGTAATGCATACAAACTCATTGTGTAACAATAACTAACGATCAGTTAAGTGAGTTGAATTATTTGTTGACATTTTATTGAAGTTTATCAGCCTTGCGGTGTTAAATTCCACTCATGGTTTAGATTTTCAGAGCGCAATATATTTAACTACATTTTTGATTGTAGGTTTCCTTAATAGAAATTACGCTTAAATTTTTAAGTTGTTGAACAAATTGCTTAATTTTTCTTTTTCTGTTCTATTGTATGAGCTTGATTTATATTACAATTCATTATTGTGTGTATTGCAGCTATTTTCATAAAATGAGAGAGATATTTAACACACCTACTTTTATATTTTACCTATTTATTTCTAATACAATAAACATTAATCTTGTTTTTTGTTATTTTTATTTATTTAATTTTGTCTTTCTTGTCTTTCTATATTTTTTGCGTATGATTAGGTCAAGTCGTTACGAGTTGTATAAGCAGCGTCTTGCTGCTCTGCTTCTCCCCGCTCTTAAAGTGTAATTGTGCTGTTTGTTGTTGTGTGTTATTCATAATGTATGCGTGTAATATAGAAGTCGAGTAATAAAATAATTTCAATGCAAAAAGTAAAAAGAGGGGCAAAAAGTGAGTAACAAACTTTAAACCGCAAAATTGCTGTCGCACAAATGTTTACTACATGTTAACAAATTCATGTTTAAATCAAATATTTTGACGTAAATTGCAATCAAGATTTTATCACTGGTAACGACATTAATGTTCGTTTTTCCCCGTTTAATATTATTTCTATTTCTAATATTTTTTCTTCTTTCTTATTACGCTTTATCATTATTTGAATGTGTTACGTTACTAACGTACGGATAAATATCTGTTCATATCAACATTTTATACGTATATATAATCGATTACAAGTGAATAAATGCAAGAAGTATTCATATGTTTGTGTCAAAACCTTATTAATCGTTTATATAATGCTTGTAACAAATGACTCTAATGGTTGTTAATGTTCTAGGTGGTCGCCGTAAATTTTATTATCCATTTATTTTCCATTTTTATCATTATGATTAGTAGTAATGCGTTTGTAGCGCATAAGCAAGGTTAAACCAATAAAAAGCAAAAATTCTGATCAAAAATGCAATCCGAGCTGATGTAATAAAGGTACGTATACCTTAGCCACTAGTCCTTCTATTTTTATTTTAAGTCTCTTTTCGCTTGCGCTCATTACCTTCAATATTCTTGCAATCTGTAAGCGCTTCTTCGCGGGGGAAGCCGCCATTATTCTATCACTATCTATTTCTGCGCTTTGCACTGCAAATATGATTGCTGCAAACCATTGAAACGCATACCTTTCTGGAACCACTGCCGAATTGGACGATCATAGACTTCAGCAGCATCGGTGCTTGTAGGGCCGCCTTTAACATCAAGAAACTACTTCCATTAGTCTCAATTTATTTACTTATATTCGCAGTACCTATACTTATATGCAAATATCTCTTGTCAAGCCACTGTTTTCCTTGAAGAGTGTTTTTTTTCACACACATTAAATCCAGAGTTTTATTTTCTTTTGAAAACTATAAAAACAGCGTCACTTAATCAACCGGAACTTGTAAATTAATAGTAGGAGAACTCATAACATATTAACACATTTCTTTTGAAACTTGCCACTATCATATGGATTTATCAATAGTGACGACGTCATGACATCTATATGTCATGCGATGAACTTATTTACGGATGTATTACTTTTATACTAATATGTACATATAGACTTATATACCTATAAACTTCTATATATGTACATCTGTATATGTATACTTATATACTTTCCAACATATATACTTACATATCTAAACATTTGTACACTCATATACTTATGTACTTATATATTGACATTCTTATGTACCCACATATTTATATACTTATATATGCTTATAAACTGACATACTTAGATGCTCATATATGTATATAGTTATGTTCTTATATAGCGATATTTGCCAACCATCATATGAGCCAACGATTGTCAGAGAATGGGCGGTTTCTAAACATTATTTCTAGCTTTTACTCTCTTTCATATTTCGGAGAAGGAAAAAATGGCATGTTCCATAAACTTAGGCATGCTCCAAACTTATAGTCTACATCAATGACTATTTTCAACCTGTATAAATAGGCTTTAACCATGCCCCCAAGTAGTCGGATCATAACAAAAACTACTTCAGTGATTTATAACGAAGATTTCCTGCTCAATGTTTTCCATAAACGATTGTGTCTATTTGTGGTGGGAGGACAATTTTATCCGTTCCACCCCTCCTGCCATTCTAAAATCAAACTTCATATCGACGTAGTTTTGTTCAACTTCGTGCTTCTAGTCGACGGTTTTCTATTATCGAGGATTCCAAGGTCAAGAGATTTCGGTGTATGTGCATATTTCCACAATTGTTAGACATGGCAAAAATTTCAAACTAATTGTGACTCACTTGCAAACACGCCATTAAGAGGGGAAATGATAACTTTTAAAACCTATCCATCATGTTCATACTTTAAAAAATTAAAAAGAAATTTGGTGTAACTTACATGCCATAGATGCCATATTAAAACTAAATTCCATACACATGTCACCCAAATTTAATAAAAAGCGTTATGATGGACATACGTTTGCTTGACGTATTGAGCACTAAAATTTCACTCCAGATGGTACATTATTTTCTTACTAGTTTTCCATTACATTTCATTGTTTTATCTTAAAATCTAAATTTGGTTTGGCTTTCCATTTAGCACAGGTATACTTGTGTATGCATATGTAGATATGTGTAAATATTCATATACCTGTATACACATAATATTCATATACGTATATATACATATATACATATTTATAATAAAACTACTTATCGTCTTTAACTACATGGGTTTACAATTATTACCATTTCAAAATCATATATTCATTTATAGCATTTCTCTCTACATATAATTCAGTTTATATATCATAAATTTATGTATATAATATTACGGCAAAAATGACAATAATCATAAGCACTACTGCAAATATTATGTTATAAGAGAACGTAACAACCAACTGAATTACGAAATACCATGTAGCTACCTCTGTGTGCTTGTGTGTGTTTTATTTTTTCCCTTGTAGCAATCATCAGCTTATGTATGTTCAACGTCTGATTGAATGCTTTTCACATCGACGTCAAACAAATCTATTTGAAGTTTTAACGTCTTTTAAAATCTTTAAATAAGTAGCGATACACAACACAGTCAGTCTAACAATATTTTATGCAGCTTTTATTTTTCTATGGTTTTTGTGCATTTTTGGATAAATATTATTTTTTGGTTTTTACAAGACGGAGATATGATAGTTTAGGCACTCGGTTTAGTACATTATCGCTTGACTGCTGTTGTGATTAACGGTTTGCAAAGTGACCAAGATTCATTGAAAAAACTACACTTCTCACTGCCGACATAAACGTGGTCTTATAGATATCATACAAATGCCAAAAAGCAAGCAAAAAACTCGTCATTAATTCAGGGCGTGTGTGCATCGGAAGAATTTTATTCTTTTATAAACATGCCTGATATTTAAAGAGGATATTCTTTCTCACATATGCAAATTTATAATGTTCCGCCTTCCTGTCCATTATCTTATAAAAGGCGCTAGGATATTAAAAATGCCTGAAGTTACGTTATAATTTTCGGGACGTTTGCAATGTGAGCTGGATGACGTGTCTGTGCAATGTTGATCAAAAGTACGTCCGTATAAGACTTCTTTTAAAACAAACCAAGTTATATCGTTTACCACGCAAACTAAGATTTTGGTTAGACCGCAAAGATAAACCATTTAAGGGGATGGGTAGAAAGATCCGCTTTTAACACATCATACAAAACAAAACTTCTTTGTTGCCATTGCGGATGTAAAGATAGTACCTAGCGAACTGACAACATCCAGGGAGCAGTTTAATTTACCAGACTTCGTTTTCCACAAAATCCTTTTTCTGACCTCTGATTTTTCTCTAGCAGAGAAGCAACTTTGTTTATTTATTTATGGTCATAATTAAAATTATAAGCTAAACAAAGGGGAGGCTATGGCTAGAAGGCTTTTGAGTGATTCCATCTATCAAGGTTCGACAGAAATAGAAAAATTACGAAAACTGCAGTGTGAGTTGTTGACATATTAACCATTTGCTAGGACTTTATTATGCTCCGTTTTACCACGAGAATAATTTTATGGCCGGAAACATCTTGCGCCTAATGAAAAGAAAAAGGTATGCACTGTGTTTATCTCCTGTTTACGCAATTTAAGGATCGAATCTACCGATTAGAGAAAGTATAAATATTCCTCCTAAAATGAATACAATTCGGACGCTAGGTGAACATTCCTATTGAAAATATATGTATATATAAAATAAATACTTCTACTAAAGTGATTACGAAATGCACGCTGGGTGAGCACGTCTATTAAAACGAGCCCAAGATTCGTTTTAACTGATTTGAATTTCCCCGGTGATTTAAAGACGGTCGTCAGTCGGATAGGATATGCATATACTCTTAACTGATTTCGATGGAAATATTTTACTTCGAAAGATGGGCATTCAAAATTCGTTGAAACGCGAGTATTGGCTTTTTTTTCTTTCTTGATTTAATGTATATTATAACTATATTGTAGTGTTGTCTAGCTTCAGTTGTGGCTGCTGTTGTTGTCGTGTTAGAAAGTTGTTATTTCGCATGCTTTATTGTCTGATTATAGTGTTGCTCTCCATCTATTGTTGGCAGTCTATGCTTTGCTCTATACGTATGCATGGGTATCAAAAAAGAAAAAAAGCACGGCTTGTCTGCCTGTCTGCATGATTAAAAAATTTTCTTCAGTACACAATAACTCCAACACCAGTAGCAAATGCATTTAGCTTGTGAGTGTGGTGTAGTTAAGATTTTTACTCAACGATAATCTATTTATGGTTATGGTGCTACATAAACATATTGAAAGCAAAAGCATTTCTTCTTATATATTTAAGGTAGAAATTTTTATTGTTATCACTTTAGCTGTTTTTTCTTTTTTTAACTTTTTTCTTCTTTTTTTCATTATTAAAAAGATGCATAATTGATATTTATAATGGTCGCTCAGTTGCTGTCAGGATTATAGTAAATAAATAATGGTTGCTGCTGTTGCTTTTTTTGCCTTCTTTACCAATAACATAAGAGATAAGCAAAACGTTTTAATAGGTTTTATCGCTTGAATTACGAAAAGCAAAAACTTTCTCCGATTATGGGAAAATGGGAAAAATATTATTTCTTTCTTTTTTTTGTGTTTTAATTTTTCCATTAGCGATCATCATTGTCATCCGTAGAGTTGAATATCGACTTAAGACTTGAATGTCAACTTCAGAGATGTGAATATAATATAATAATACTTTCTGTTTTTACATTTTTCATAAATTACTGCAAGATACGTGTGGGAGTACTTGCCTCTTTTGTATATGTATGTGAACAAAAAAAAAACATTTTTTTAGTCGGAACTTGAATTTGAAGGTTTCAATTTAGAGCGTTCGCAATTAAGAAAGAAAGAGAAATGATTTTGCCCTGTATCTGTAAAGTTGATTTAGGTATAGAAAATTTCTTATACCCTACACCACCGTAGTTGAACCGTATATTAAATTTAAGCGGATATATGCAACACCCAAAGGCGCTTATTGTACCGAAAGAGTTCAGAATCACTTTCTGAGCCGGTCTAAGTTTGTCTGTCCGTCTATCCGTCCATTTGTTTGTGTGTCTTGTATATTTTTTCCAATCTACGGGTTGTAACTTTCGAGATATTTTGATGAAATTTGATATACCGGGATGCTTTGGCCCAAGGACGAAATGGATGGGGTTGCATCCGGTCACTTTTTCGAACAAATCCAAGATAAGCTCTTATTTTGAAAAGTCGTTGTATGAATCACTGTATTAAGCAAAGTGGTGTAGGGTGGACGGTGTCCCGCTCTAGTGTTTTTACTTGTTTTTCGTTAAAGTAACTTCTTCTACGAAAAATGACTATGTTTCGGTAGCTAGATGGAGATAATACTAATTTATCACCCGCTCGATTTATCTGTAAAACCTTAATGTTTATTTTTTGACTATCGTTATTTATAAGACAACTTCATTAAGGAAAGTCGAAAGATTTCTTCCATCTTTTGTCAACTAAGCTTAGTTACATACATCATATAAGACAAATATAAATTAATTTTGTGCTGATTATATCCGTATATGATTTTATATAACTCATGTTATTGTTGCATTGAATATTACTGCTACGGTTCGTAGCGTATACACGTGCACATACGTAGGTCATGTAATTTATAAATTTCGAAAAATCATTTCCGTGCACCTAGTCTTTTTTTTAACTGTTGTTGTAAAATTTCAAAAAATGAGAGAGAAATCTAAAGGTTTGTGCATATCCATTTTAGGTTCGGTTCCATAGAATAAAAGTGAAAATGTTTTTCGGTTGCGCACTAATACCACCGAAAACTGGAAAAAAGGTAAAGTATAAATTGCAGCAAGCTTTAGGAGACTTTACAGCAGACAATGGTTATGAATATGAAAATGTAACGATCAATGTATTGATAAAAGTTTCCTGATTTTTTTTCTTTACAAACGAAAGGATTCCTATACCGATACATCCATTATTGAACAATTTTTTTCACTTGTTTTTCTTATTTTATTTGTAAATGTATGAACTTGCTCTGCCAGTTCTTCGATTATCCGAAAAATAACCATTGGTTTTTCCGAAAATTTAGGGCATAGATATCCTTGACATTGGCGTTTGTACCGCATAAGTTTCAATTGTTTACAAGTGGTAGTTCAATGTATATCAAAATTTGAACGGATAGATGTCAATAAGGAGCGTTTAAGGTACTGAATGTTAAACAAGAAGATGATTGATTGACAATGAACGTTTAGGAATTCTGATAAAGGTTTTGGACGAAAGCTGGCACAAACTCAAAAGTCTGCTGTGTATTTAAGAATAAGTCAATAGAAAATTTAGGGCAAAGGGATCATTCGACAAATTCATACATTCAGGCCCAGACAGTGCTACGGTACGTTTGGTGGGATTGGAAAGTACGAACTTCTGAAGGCTGACAAAACTGTTATATCTGAACAATATCAAGCGTTTGAGGAAAAACAACCATTCACAGGCAACGCAGTTCGAAAAGTGATTTGGCTTCATGATGAGCGTTCGTATAAGTGCGTTCGTCTTCAGCAAATGCAACCCAGAAAGTGATCTTCAACTATGGCCGGGAACTTTTCGTAATTGCTTGGTATGCTATACAACCCTTGCGTCAAAACACGTTCACTAAATCTCGTCAAAATATTTCCAAAATTTGTGACCTGCAGGGTGGAGAAAAACATCCATGGACAAGTATCAGATAGTTAGGTGGGCAGACGGACAAAAACCCTTAAATCGTTTTAAACAATGCGATGTAGTAAAATATGGGTCTATTTCAAGCCATTTGGGGTCTTGTGTATAACCGCGCAAATTAAATATACATTTGTCATAAATATCATCATATGGTAAGTAAGAGTACTATGAATTTCTTTATCCTTAATGCATCTGTAAAAAATGATCTTTATCATGATCGAGAATTAATAGTCGGAATTTTTCATTCAACATAATTGTGGCTTAAGCTTCATGTTCCAGTTCGTTAAAGATTGTTTGATAATAACGCGCATGGAATTTAACGAGAGCAAGCAGAAGCCAAGACTGGCAAATCAAATACCTCGCAACGTCTATAAATCAATAATTTGAAAGCAAGAAAATCGTCGGCATCGATAAGTGTCAAGTCACTTGTAAATTTAACGGATAAGTTTCATATGAAAGAGTGGTCAGTGAAACGAAATATGGTCGAACAAGATCAGTATCGGGGAATTTGCTTATATAATATATCTATCATCTCCCTTTGGTCTTTTAATATATTATTAAATCAGTTAAATATCTCATTTAATTAACATTATAAATGAATGCAAAGCATGTGCATTTAATTATTTAATTTTCGTAAATTTTGTTATGGAAATCTGGTAATTTACTTATATTACTTATATCATTGGTGTTCGGCAGACAAAAAGTATTGATTATTGAATTGAAATTTATTGATTGGTATTTGATTATGGTTTATGGCTTAAAAGCGCACATGTATATACATGGTAAGCAAAACTGAAAGCGTATGCAAAAAACTATAAAAACTCAAGAGTCCAGCATATAAACACAAAACAGCAGCGGCAGCAGTAGCTTGAAGACTTTGCTTACTTGCGAACGAAGAAAAAAAAATTAAATGATTCGGTACAAGAAAAAATGCAAAATAATTGCGGCAGTTAGAGTTTATTCTTGTGCGAGCGTTTGTGCGATGATGGTTGTTGTTTGTTGTTGCCTTTTGCCACGTTAATGAAGCTGTATGCGGAGAAACTGAATTGAGAAATTGTTAAGAGAATAAAAACGCCCGGATATTGTAACAGGAAATACAATCAAATCGAGCAAATGATGTTATACTAAATTGATGATATTCTCGTGATTGGTACATTTCGACGGGACCGTAAACAAATAAATGAACAATGAACAACGAGTATACCTATAATGTACATACATATTCACACACACAAAGACTCTCGGCAGCAAAAATATACGCACTCTGCTTGGCGTTTTACAGGGATAGGGTCAAATCGTATAATACTTGGCTTAATTTGATAGCAAATTAATGGCATTTAAGGAGGAGATGTTCTTGCTTTAATCATTGCCAGTATTGGTAAAGAAAACTTTTGCTTGGCCTGGCGTTCTCGTTGTAATGCCCGCGAGGCAATTTGCATTAATTTGCTAACTTTATGTTAACAATAAAATGACAGAAAATGTAATTTCTTGAATTGAAAAAGAAAATATAATATAAAACACATTTGGCTTAGAGAACTTTTGTTTAATTAAATAAATTTTCAAAGAAAAAATAGATTAACAAAACAAAAAGGAAATAAATAAATAAATAAATAAAAAAACGTTTAGTTATAGAATTTACAAACAATTTGTTAGAATGTATGCGTGCTTTTATATACATATAAATATCTATATATATTTGTATGTTTGTGTATGTATGTGCGGGTTCAATATGTGTTTAGCTATTTGTTGAATTTTCTGTTTATGTGGCTTGTGTTCCGTTTTTGCAAAAGGACACCAAGTGCATTTAATAAAAATCACGATATAAGGGCGATCACGATCGTAAGACTGCACTAAAACTTGAGAAGAGTAGCAAAAAAAAAAAAAATAAATAAATAAAAATAAAAAAATAAAAAAAATAAAAAATAAAAGTAATAAAAATAAAAAAAAGAGAAAAAATTAAACACAAATATACACACATAGGTAGGTACACATTTTATGGTTATACACTGTATGACCATAAACCAGACCATAAAACCAGACCGTTTGAGTGTTTTTTCTTTTTTGGACCATAGCGTTTGTTAGCGTTGTTGTTGTTGTTGTTGTTGCCATTTTTCTTCATTTTTTTCCTTGTGTTTTGTAATAGAATGTTTATTGATTTTGTAAACTTATGAGAGCTAAGAACTTAGTAAAACACATTCAACAGCAACAGTAACAATAACAAAAAAAAGAAAGAAAAGAGCAACCAGTGCCTAACAGAAAAACCACAATCGCAGCGCAAACTTTGGTATAACAAATATTTCTTGAACCCTTTAGGGGTCAAGCTTGGGTTGAAAGCGAATACCATCATCATCATCAGCATCATAGTCATAATCATCATGACGTTGCTGCTGTTGCTATTGTTGCCAAATAATAACATAAGAAATTCAATCTAAGACAATAACGAAAAGATAGAGAAAGAAAGAGAAAGAGAGCGAGAGTTGTTGTAAAACATATACACACACACACATATATATATATATATATATATATACATATATATATATATATATATATATATATAGGTACGTCTGGAGTAAAGATATAGTTTACTTTTACAA
>CCAG010019617.1:0-28677 GCA_001077435.1 Glossina morsitans morsitans | reverse complement strand
ACGAGGGATGTGCAGAAATTTTTCTTTTTGAATTAACAAATTTAAAGAAGTATTTAGGATTAGAAAACAGAGAGGATTTAATGAACTGAAGGTATCTGCAATAATAATGGTGGTTGAGGGAGTTAAATCTATGCCTTGCGGCTGAGTACGCGAAATAGTCTAGAGAAGAGCCACTATTTAAAAATTTCTTGAACAGCTTGTTTTTCCTATTCTTATAATACCTAATTGACGTATTAAACCACGGGGGACACCTACCTCGAGGTCGGCACTGCTTAAGCGGAACAGATGCAGCAATAGCTAGATTTAATGTATTGTAGAACGATGACAATAACTTTCATACTCCCGGTTGAGAAGTCAAGCCTATATGTGAAAGATGAAATTTTAGCAATTCTATATTGGTTTTATGAAAATCATAATATTTGCTGGAAAAGGTTGGTTTGGACTATTGAGCAGTTCAGCGAACCGTCATTCTTGTGATGAAAAGAAATACACAATGCTGGATGATAAGGATCCTCAGGTAAACTAAAAGGTGGACAACGATTTATATTAATCTCTGGAAAATTGGCAAAGCAAAGATCAAGTAGTCTACCATTACAATTAAAGGTACAGTTATATTGGCCTAGATTATGGTCAAGTAATTCACTAAAGAATACTATAGCTCTATCAGATGTTGAAGAAGGAATTAAACAGGCAGAATTATCACTGTTACACCAAGTGACTTGAGGCAAGTTTGAAAATCTCCCAAACACAAACGACAAAAATCAGTAGGTCTAGACTGCTTGGCCACTTCACAAATGAGGGAAGCCTGCTTCTTATATATGGAGATATCCGAATTTGGGGGAATGTAGGAGCATGTAATAAATAGCTGTTTATTAGGTATTCTCGCTCGAATGGCGATAAATTCGACGTCAGGAGACGTGGGAAATTCAATCGAATAGGACGGGACTGACGCAGATATGGCAATTAATACACCGCCACCAATGCGATTCAATCGGTCATTTCTGAATACATGGAAAGAATTATGGAATAGTTCCGACGAATGTATATCAGGTTTTAACCAAGTTTCAGTGAAAGCAAAACAGAAAAACTCAGTGCTTACTGACTTTAGAAAAGTCGACCGAATTTTTGAATTTAGGCCCCTAACATTTTGATAAATAAGACATAATGGGCCTGAAGAAACATTTAGTTTTTTGAAGGCGACAGGTCTACAGCATTGGTATTACGGGGTCGATCTCTAGGGACAAATACCTTAATTAAGGATCCTACTGGCCACAGGGGTTTATTTAACAATATTTCACTGTTTTCAGTCGGAACTAGAATTTTAAAGAAGATATTGCTCTCGGTTGAGAAGGAGCCAATTTGAAAATGCTAACGCGCTTCAAGTTGACTGATGGGGCTTTCGCCGCTAGATAGCTTTTTATATTATCTACCGATGTTTCCGGTGCCAGTCTTGACACAAATAATGCCTTCCTAGGAGGAACTGCCGTCAAGCAAATATCATCACTACCTGGAATAGTAGGGTACACGGCTTGGGAGTTATGAGAAGGGGAAAATATTGACACACTTGTGCGAGAAGCTTGAGCGACATGCCCAGTTTGGTGACTAGTATTCACATTCGAACAGCAGGGAGGGGAAGCGGGCTTACTTTGCACTTTCTTGTTATTATTTTTAGGTGATGGCGTCTGATTCAAACAAACGACGGGACCGGGAGAAGATTCCCTTGCAACCTCGGCATAGCTTAAGACAGACGGACTTGCCGACTTGTTCGTAACAATTTTATTATCGACTAAATCGACAGTGTCGGAAACGATGACTTTCGACGTGGTGTTAGAAGCACTACTACTAGAGGGGATCATAGGTGACGTCCCTACGCTACGGGTAGCTATTTTAGAGGCCTGGGAAGGAGATGAGTGCTCACTATAGCGACACTCATCAAACCTAGACTTAATTTCCTCAAACATTTTCCACATGGAGCCGAGATTTTTACTTAATTTTGAAAAATCATTTTTCGTCTCCGTGAAGAGTCTATAGAAGTCAATGCCCCGCTTTCTACAATCGGGACATGACCAACGTAATCCTTTGGAAGGATCAATGACTGCGTCACCAGCACGGCCTATAATGCCAGCACACTTTGCATGCCCAAAGCGATCGCAAAGCCAGCACGTAATGAACCTATCAGATTCAGGACCAGATTTGGCACGACATGAAGTATATAGACACTCCATGTCAAGTCAAGAAGATAGAGATTATGAGAAAGAAGAAGAAAAAACCAAATCAAGAGGAACACTAACTGAATTTTTCTAAAAATTTAAGAAAATTTCTCCCTTACGTTGACACTGTAACAAGAGAAAACGAGAATAAGACAAAACAAATCCAACTAGACTATAAAAAAGAGAGAAAACCAAATCACCGCAATTTTCTCATAGGTTAAACGGTAAATAAAGAGAAGAGAAAAACTATAATATCACCAAAAGAAAAATAAACACGAAAGAGATCTATTATAAAAAACACTTGTGCTGAATGCAAGAACCAAAAAATGAAAAACATCAAAATTTTAATATAAATTAAGACAATTAAAATTCCTTTTTAAAATTCTTACACCTTTTAACTTTATGCCTTTATAATAATATGCCTTTTTTAAAAAAAAATGCGAGAAACTCTTGACTGGTCATATCCTTCTTAAAGAAGTCTGTGTTGATGAATAAAATTGAATTTTGAAAAAAAAAAAAAACTACTTTTTCTTACTTAGTCCCCCCCTTAGCCCCGGAGTTTATTAATTCTTTCGCTTGTTTTGGGATATTTTTATTAATAATTAGAAATGTTGGCAATTAACGACATGAATTGCTGTACTATATAACTATATGTAAACTAATATGTAATTATGACACATTTCATTACCAATATCTTGACAATTGAGATCTTTACGTTATTATATACAAAAATGTATCAACAAATATCGCATGAACAGATCTGCATAAACTTACCATATAACCGATGTAAGGTATAATTAATAATCATCATCGATAAGATTTGGAACAAAGTGTTGCGTTCACGTTAAAGATGCTATCGTTTCCTTTTGTTCTGATATTTTTTTAAGATTCCATTTTGAGATTGACGTGTAATACGAAATGAAACACGAATTTTGTTTTTCTTTCTATTGCTACATAGAGATTTTTATTTGTAGTTTCCATTGATGTCCATCAATATATTTTAAATACATACAGACATACGTTCATGCGCCTCACGTACAAATACATTTTTAGACATTTTCTTTTCTTTGCTTTGTGTTTTTTTTTTTTTTTCTTTTGTTCTTTAAATATTTATACTTGTGATATAATGTAAATAGTCTTACATGCTTAACTCATATATATGTTATGTATGGCTATGTACGTGTATTTGTTCGATTAGATTAAATGAAATTATTTTTAGAGCAAACATTATCCTTTTGTATGATTGTATGAAAATATTAGTGTGTTTGTGTGTGTACGCATGCATATATCAATTTAAGTAGCAGTAATGCGCTGCCAGTTGCTGGACCTATGAAGTGTGGATGAATATCTATGCATATGTAGTGTACGTGTGTGTGTGTGTGTGTGTGTGTGTGTGCTTGTGTGGTTGTGTATGCATGCACGTGTGTATTTGGCTATATGTGCACGTGGACGGGTGGGTGGCTGTGGGCGTGTGTATGTACTTAGATCCTTATGTATTTGTTTGTATGTATGAATAAATTTTTGTGTGTCGTTTTATGCTTGTTTGTTTTTAGATAATTTATTGTTTTCTTTTTCTTTTTCTTTTTGTTTTTTTTTTTGAATTCGTATCATAATTCCGAAATAATATTTATGTTTGTTTATTTATTTATTTATTTTTTTTATCTATATATTTATTTATTTATTTTTGTTTACTTAATAAAGTTAAATTGTTTCCGTAATTGTGGATATTTGTGCAAGTTCGTGTTAATGTGTGTCAATAGTTAGAGAAATTGATCAATTTCAAATATTAAGTTAAAAGTTGTACATTACGCGTGTTATGGGAAATTATTCATATACTCACATATATATTTCACTAATTATCCTACAAATTTCATATGTATATGTGTAGATGATGATCATATATATATATATATATATATATATATATATATATATATAAATAATAAATTGATTAAAACTATTTTTGTATTCATTATGTAACACCACATTATGTATGTATGTATGTACGCATGTATAAGTAAATATATAATATATTAAATAGGCTTACTCGATAATAGCACAGTTAGTAGAAAGTTTATTAATTTATTAATCTATCAATTTCAAGTTTTAGATTTATGTATATGTATGTATGTTTATGCATATGCGTGTATGTAAATCCCAGTTTGAACAGATTAGTTTGCTCGTTCATTCTTCATTATTTTTTTGTATTGCAATTGCTTACATAAATGATGATGATGATGATGATGATGATGACGATATTTGCATACTTTATATTCTATAAGTCTTAGTAACATAACTTAGTCGGTTAAAATAATTGCAAGAAAAAAAAAAATGATTTCAATACAATTACCAATCAGTTGCTTACAGTTTATTATCGCTTTTAAATGCTTATCATTCTTTCGTTTTTTTTTTTTTTTGTTACCAAATTAATTTTTCTTGTCGAGACAAAAAAAAACAAAAAGGACTGCATTGGGACAAATCCTAAATGTCCATATCTTGATAATCGCCTATTATAAGCTTTAACTATAGACTTTGAATTACTTATGCAGCAGGTTGCGATCGTTTACCAACAGATAACAGGCGCTGACTGACGCCAGAAGCGTAGGACGGAAATGATTTTTTTTGAACATATTTAAAAATATGTCTTCAAAGTGGAAAAGAGAGAAAGAGAGTGAGAAACTCTTCTACTATATCCACATGCTCCTTGCTGTTGTTATTGTGAATCGTCGGCGTATCGATTGATGGATTGTGTCCAGTTTGCCCTGAGTTTTCGCACAATCGTGTTTTTAGAACAACATCTACTGATAAGTTAAGATTTTTTTGCTCATTGTAAACAGGGTTTTAAACGGATTACACCAATTTTCAAGGCCAATCCGCAGCCATCAACTAGGAATATATCTGAAATTAAATTTTCTCTCTTGATTTTTGCAAACATGAGTATGAGACACACGGTTACTTAAAAGATATTTATAAGAAAAAAAAAACCAACGCTTTATCTTGACTTCTAAGAGTAAATAAAGTCTGGAGAAAAAAAGTCTATTGAACTATGCAGCCACAGTATTCAACTCGGCCGTTCACAAAAGTGCAAAAAGTATCTTTTGTGTTGTGTATGAATTAATGCCAGCCCCTAAATATATCGTTTGAAAATTCTACGAATAAATTCTGAAAATGTTCTAGAATTATAAGCAACTAGCAAACAAATACCACTCGTGGTTGAAACAGTGTTAATCCATTCCCGATTCCAGCGACACAGCAAAGTGTCCGTACGGAACCCGTTGAGAGGATTGAAGGATATTTTCTTGCAGACCTCTTTTCTACACAGTCCCACTACTCTTGAGTTCGAAATGATTTGAATACATTTATGCAGACTCTCAAGTACCTAAGAAGGAGAAGAAATACTAAGAGCAGGTTGTATTACGGGTTGTTCTAGATATGTTTTCTTGGACATTAAAAATCTTTATAGATTTTGGAGAATTGGATTACATACTAGAAATTATGGGTAAATTAAATGCAAGAATGACTTTAAGTTGCCTAATGCCGAATTTCAAGAAGGCATTACATAACCAATTATTGGGAATGATAAACCCGAGTCGTTTGCCGCTGGCAAGGTACGGTGCATTGCTTAAGATGTGTTAGCAGAGAAGAGCAATAGCTTTTGGTTTAACTTCACATTTTAACAACAGGATAGAGGAGCTCGAGCGGTATATAAGAGGTCCCAAAACCTTCTATGGCATATCAGGAAGTCATCATAAGTACGGTGCTACGAACTCAAAAAGGTAACGAGACTCATAAGAATTCTAAAGCCGAAGGTCTAACGCCATGCACGAGTACCCGAGTAGATCTTTCAGGTTGCGGTATGGATTGTCCACCTAACGTAACATAACATAACATAAAGAAGAGAAAGAAAAAAATGGGTGACTGATATTTCTCTTAAATTCCTGAAAACTCACACTTGGTTAATTTTTTATTCTCTTTTACTGTTAAATATTGTTTTATTATTACACATAATATATTATGCGCTTTAGTTGCGTTCCTTTTTTCTTTTTTTTTTTTTTTACAAGAAAATCATAATAACAGATAAATAGACTTATAGTTCGTGATCGGTTTTCATTATTTTATTTTTGTATAATATTTTGAATAAAATGTTTATTAAATTTCGTTTTACTTTTTATATTTATTATCAGTATACATAAATAATTAGATTTAATATTTATTTTAAGTATATTTGATTAGTCGAATATTTAAACATTAACTTAAATGACTAATTATTGTTACCCTTTATGTGGATGATGAGATATATTTGGATGCAATGCAATGCTTGTGTAAATGTAAATCTTTTCAATTTAAAGTTTACTTTTTGCTAATAAAAAATATTGTTTTTTTTTCCCCCTCTTGTATGTTTTATGATATATGTATATAGACGTGGATTGATACTTAAATCTCAATACTCAAATTTTCTCTCCTTTCTCTTTCTAGGTTTTTGTGTTTATTAGTTGCTTTGTTTTACTTTAACTATTATGAGAGCATTACGTGCGAAATAAAAAAAAAATATTTGTAAAAAATAAAATGAAAGTGAAAAATTTGAAAGAGTCTCAAGCCAATCATGTACGCTGAGTGAGCTGAAAATTAAGGGATCGCCATTATTTGCTCTTATCTGATTTACAATGTTTTTCGTTCTTTTTGAGAAAAACTCCAAATATTGAATATCAGATGACAATGTCTTTGATGAAGCTCCATAAAAGTGTGATATACAACATCTCTGAAGCAACTCTTATTAATGAGTTTACATTTTTTTTTTCTTTTGGTACCTCTATCTCGGTCTATTGAAGTTATCTAATTATCATTTTGCAAAATAACCATATTTTCTTATAACAAAAAAAAAAAAAAAAATCAAACTGTCAACTTTATTTCCGGACAAAGGTTATACTAATTCAGTCTATTGAACATAACTAGATTATCATTTTTCAAAATTATCATAGTTTGTGATAACAAAAAGAAAAAAAAAAATCCAAATATGAACTTTATTTCCGGACAAAAGTAACACTAAGTTATTCACGATTCATAATTCCTTTAATTATGAATACAATGCCCTGACTTCCTTCCCATCTAGCAGTAAGCAGTTCATAATCCCCATTGGCATAATAGCGTCGCCTGTGTTCGCCTGCTTACAAACGAACATATGTTTGTGATCAATTGTCGAACTAACTTTTATAAAAAATTTTATCCACTTCAATTTCTTTTTTTTTTTTCTTGTTTTGCTTTTCCGCCTTAAATTATTTTCATAAATTTTGAAAGTACTTTCTGTACATCTTTGTTATTATGGCATCGTTTCCGATTATGTATTCTATAGGATGTCCAATATCTTCATCTTTGTTTAGTAGATTGAATTCATTGAATACTGTTCCGAAAATTGTATATCGGATGAAATCGTAAAAGTCTACAAAAAAAAGCCGACCAATTCCTGAATTAATCGAAATATTAGGCAAATAATAAAACCAAGTGAAGTTTTTTCGATCTGTCCACGACAGCATATAATGAAAAATGAAGATGACTTATGCAGCTGAGCTCTGCCAAAAATAGACGGGTAATGAATAGGAAGGAACATCCACCGGGACAGGAAAATAACAAAAACACCAGAAAAATAGTCGATATTCGTGATTTGCATCGCATTGTTTATGAGCAAAGGATTCGCCTAAGCCGAGGGATCTTGAAATGATAAGAGTAGTGTCAGGAAAATAAGTCGCAGTGATGCGACGTCGATTTAAGAAATGCGAAAAAAACGGTTGACCAAAATCGAATTTTAAGCAAAATTACTATACACACACACATACACACACACAACTACTACACTTCACTGCACTACTACAACGTTACACTCACAAATTGCTTACTATAATAATTACAGTAAGTGCTATATATTTTTTAAACGTTCCGTTGTTGTTGAAAAAGTGATCAATGATCGTGAAATTAGTGGAAATGTCGGTGTGATGTTGTTATTATAATAAAATCATCCGATATACTTGCATAGGAGTTTTTTCTTTGCGTTTGAGTTGTCGTTGATTTACTTCAGTAAACTGTAAACACTCGGCGATTTTAAAAACATTATTCGTTTATATGGGAAAAGTGATTTTTCAGAATCGAATTTTCGATCATTTATATGAAATCAGTTTTAAATAAAAATGTCATGAATCGTTGTTAAAAATTCATAGCTCATACTCGATTACTCTCTATATAAACATGTGTGTGTATACATCTGGTATAAATATGTAAGGTATTATATATACGAGGTCTACCGGAAAGTCCTGTCCGTTTCTATGACAAAAATTCTCGACACGTAAGCACATGTTTATTTGCCGCATGTTCGGCTCTCTATTTTCATCACTTAATGTATACATACCGACGTAGCAAATCCATTCGTACATTTTGTACGAATCTGGAATGAATGCTACAGAAGCATGTAGAAATTTATTAAAAAAATTTCATTCAATAAATTTCATTAGAAGGTACAGTTTTTGATAGGCCATGAAGAAGATGATTCGAAATATTTGAAACAGAAACTTTCGGGTAGACCTAGCATATATATATATACTTATGGACTGGTGATGGTGTACATATAAACATATAAAAGTTTTCGAATAGAATGGAGAAGATTGATAAATTAGGTTAAAAACAAGTGCAGAAAAATATAAGTGTGGCAAAGGTAAAGCAAAACAAATGAGCTGCAAACGATATCGTCTAGCGTAAGACAATTTTCACTTAAAATCGAAAAAATATGAATCATTTTTCAGGCTTTCACACATAAAAGATAACTGAACCAGAATCTCATTTTTTATAAACTTTTCTTTAACACGCTTTTGCTTTCGCCTTCGCTTTCGCTTTCGCTTTTTCTTTTTTAATTTTAAAAATTTTTGATGTCACCAATTACTTAGGGGATGTGTGAAAAGAGATAGGGAGGCGATGATCGCAGTGCAACTAAGCTCACTCACTATAGCTACGAGCAAAGTAAAGTCTTCTGTGTGAGTGAGATAGAAACTCGCGATTCTTACTTATTCCACAACTCGTGCGGATTTTAGCTTCCGATTGATATTCCGGTCACTTTCGTGTACTCGATCGGGCTGAAATTTTGCGCACACTTTTTGATCCCATTCTCTATATTCATGTTTTTGTTGATAATTTCCCTTACATGGGGCGCCAAAGAAAAAGGCTTAGAGATTAGAAGGGAAGAAGTAAAGTGTATTACCCCGGAGTTCAATATGGCGAATGCTACAATTTACCAGACTGATATGAATATCAGTTGAAAAACTATAAAGCGTATAATGGGGGTAGAGTTCTGAACATAACTTTTGTGTGCAGTCACTTAAAAGTGACTATACTTTTTTGCATAATGACATAACTTTTTTGCATAGTCACTTTTAAGTGACTGCACACAAAAGTTTGAACGTTTAGAAAAAAACAAATTTATTACAGATCAAAGGCTATGATCTGTCCATCCGTCTTTGTCGGATTTGCTCTTAGAATTTTATCATTATAATTTCATATTACGCATATTCTGCGTTTGACGAGTATACGACTATATCGCTAGCGAGGTCGACACAGTTAAGCGACAATATATATGCACCTAAGAGTAACTGCAACGTATTTGGTTTTCTATCTTTTGAGTCATTTTGATTCCTTTTAATGAAATTTTTACCTTTTTTTCTATCCAAAAAGATAACAAGTAAATGTTATGGCAAGATGTAGAGGACAACATAGGTTAGGTTACTGTCTCCCAATGTGAACAACAATACAACAATACAGATACGATCTTTAAAGAAATATAACGAAACTGTATGAATTTAGCCTTTCCACTCCCAGGTCGACCGTGTGCCAGCATTGCATTTCTTACACAAAGCCCTATCTTGACATAGAGTCGAAATTATATTATTTGAATTTCAATTAGCAGTCGAAGGTAGATAAAAAAAATAAAAATTAATGGCACAAAGGATTAAAATAATTTAAAGAACAAAAAGAAATAAATACCTAAATGGAATGAATATCTGGCATATGAGATCTTTCCAATCTTGCTTTAGGAAGATTACTTTAAGAGTCTTTGTCTTATCGTGAATGCCTCGCCTTTTTCAAATCGAACCAAAACATTGACGCAAGCAATAAAATTATAGTTCGTTTGAAGTTGAATTTCGTGTTACAAGCCATAGAAGTCGGAAAATTTTTTTTTTTTTGTTTTTTAATTCGTTATTAATATAAATTTTTCGCAGATTAAGAAAAAAAAAAAGAAATTGAATTTATTTCAAACTATTGGAAGATTGCTGGTCTCATTAGGCCTGTTTCCATAGTCGATTCAGGGAACATCATCCGTACTTTCCAAACCGATAAAGACGCCCCATTAAATTGATATAGTTATGATTATTACGATTTTTATATACCCTTCATACAGCCTGCAGTCATTACTTGCGGGTAGTATGAAGCATTTCACAAAATGAATCGCATTGCCTTCTTTCACTAGTTGGATGCAATTACTGTAAAGGATCAAACATAACTAATAAAAAGGATGGAACTGTTAGCAAAAGGATGGAACTGGATGCTAGATGGTTGTGCCTGTAATCCAGATGCCATATTCTTTTTAGAGCACTTTTATCCGTATATCCTTTGCCCATCCTCTTGTACGTAACTTAATATTTTATCTTAAAATACATTATTGAGCAATGATTGTTTTATTAATGCTAATTAGATGACATTTACTTATTAACTTACTAACTGACCTGATGGCAATGAATCGGAAATGTAAGCTTTACGTACAAAGCATAAGCGATGAGTGTTAATATGAAATGAACACATTTCCGATAAACTATTATGAACACACCAATCTATTGAGAGAATGCTGCATAATGTTTTCGAAATTATTTATAAACGTTTGTTGGATCAGTTCCTTCGATCATTCCTTGATGATATGTGTGATTGTGAGTTAAATGGGAAATTTTTGACATAAAATTTTTTCTTTTTGCTTTTGTTTGTGTTTTTTTTTTTGGGTTTTCTTCTTTGGTGACCGTGCTTAGAAGATCTTTATAAAATATACCGTAACAGTTTTCATTTCTCATTTCAATTTTTCAATTAATATATTTTACAATTCTTTATCAATAAATCTTTGCATTTTTCTCTGTAAACGTGATCGAGTGTATGTGCGTGTGCATGTATGTATGTAAGAGTGTGTATGTAAGTGTGTTTGTGTGTGTGTGTGTGTGCTTTAAAATTAAAGCTTCTCGTTATTTAATGAATTGAAAATCGAATTATTCGTAGAATCGGGGACGCGTTACCGAAAATTTATTACAAATTCAAAAAAAAAAAAATAATAATAATAAAATCGTTAGATTAATAATAATAATAATAAAAAAAGAGGAAAATATGAAAAGCAATCACGTTATAATTAATATTAAAATTTTTTGAAATGTTTCAATGCGTTTCTTTTTCACATTTCGATCGGAATTGCGATTTTCAATGTTTGTGTAAAAAATGATTCGAAATTGATTGCATTTTTCATTTCATTTCATTTCATTTCATTTCGTTTCATTTCAAGTTTATCTTAAGCAAAAATACGAAAGCTTATCATGTCTTGTAGACATTTTGATCAGAAATTTCAAGTACACTAATGCGATTTCTAAGAAACAGCTTTCTTAGCTACATTTGGAAACTTTTGTTTTTTTTTCTTTGTTTGTTTTCTTAATTGTTTGAAAGTAGTTTTTGCTTTCGTTTTTGTTTATTAATTTTTTTTATTTATTTATTTTTTTGTTTAACTCATTAATAAATTGCTTTTTTATTGAAAACCTTTATGATTGGGTTTGAAAATCTCATCATTTTTGTTTTTGTTTTTGGTTTTTTTTGTTTTTTTTCTGTTTAAAATCTAAAATTTTAATTTATTGTTGACTTGAATAAATTGGTGTTAAATTTTCATTTTTATTTATTTATTTATTTATTTGCTCTTCTGTTAGTTGAATTTCTAATTAAAACTTTTTTGATGATGATTTTAAGAAAACTTATATTATTATCATTATTATTATTATTATTGTGCTTTAGACGTTTTTCAAAAAAGTTGAAAATATTTTTTTTATTGACTAGTGCCTGAAGATGTCAAAAGTGTCTGTGATTTATTAGAAAGTAGTGCTGAAATGCAGTTTAGTTTATAAATATATATAAATATTTTTCTTTATTTTTCTTCTTTCAAATTTTTTCAAAAATGTGTATGAATTTTTTTACTTTTTCGTATTCAAAACTGTTAAAAATGTTTTCCTTTTCTTTGGTTTTTTTTTTCTTCTTCTTTTTCTCCTTCTTTGTAAAAGTTTGCAATTTAGCGCTAGAAGATTTTTGTTTTTAAAAAGATTTTAAATTCAGTTCTACATGATTTTTTTCCAAAAAATTTCTCTGTTATTTTTATTCTCATTTTTTTTTTTTTTTTTTGGTTTGTTTGTTTGTTTTGTTATTATTTGAGTCTACGGCCAGCTTTATTTCATATTATTTAGTACTACGAAGAGATGTTGAGAAATCTCTAAAAAAAGAGTACATTTGTAAACGATTTCTTATAAGCAAAATGATAAAATGAAATTAAACACATTATATAATGTTATATAATATCTTTGCCAAACAAAAGCATAATGTGATAAAATCAAAAATACATATGTGAAGAGGCAAATGCACTTTGCGATCAACATTTCCGAAAACAAAATCTCCAAGTCACGGTCAGAATGAATGAAATTGTTTGAAGCACAATTTAACTTTAGTTAGTCTCGAAATCGAACTTGCATTTTTTCAATCCATATCCCCCAATAAAAAGAAATTAAGAAATCATTATTACGTTCCTTTTTTCTTATTTCCTCCTCGCCTTCTCTTCTACTTCTGAATTTGAAATGTTTGGCCAAAGTGATGGAAGGACACATCAATACAGTACCAGGTAAACTAAGATGGTCTTCGTTTCGAAAGAAATAAAAAATTGGTGTTTTGCTCATTACTCATAAAGTACAGCAGATACATGTACAAAAATTTAAACGCATATTCTACGGACTAGGGGCGATGCTATAGCGCCTGTCTAGAAATGAAAAAAAAAAAAAAAACGAACCACACCTATCCATTATTATAGTGTATCAAAATATAATTTTTTTTTTTCAATACTTTTATATAGCGACAAGAAAAAAGCTTCAAAAACTTCATAAAATATATAAAATCCTGGCCAGATTCAAATTTGTAATTCACCTAAGCGTGTCCGTCTCTCCAACTATGTAGTATGTGTGCTAAACATGCTCCCATTCGCAAAAGTGAAAGTATCGCCTATAAATTTACAAACGAGTTTGAAAAGGAAATTGATAAAAGCAAAGCGTTTTGCTTGCAATAAAACATATTTTAGCGCATGCGATAAACGCAAAATGTCGCCGCAACGAAAATGTTACAAACACTAGGAAGGCTTACAAGATTGGGTGCAGCAACATCCTTTGGCAAAGGATTAACGAAAAATATTTATTGGTAATCAAGCAAATAATATGCATATGCATATATATATATATATATGAATGTTTGTCTGTGTGTATATGTGTCTGCGTGCGTTTATAGGCAAATATAATTAGATAATATTTGTTTCCATTTCCTTTGTAAGATATATTTGAGGACTTGGTGTTCCTTCCCCGCACACATATAGCGTAGAATTAGAATCCTTTGCTTTGTACACATAATATAAATGTTGCCATCTTACTGATATATATGTATACATATTATGTTTTGTTTTCAATAATGTTTCTCTTTCCAGCCAATGTTTTGCTAAATATTTATTATTGATTGAAAAATTAAAAAAAAAACTTAATTAAATAAATAAATGATAGTTAAATTTAATCTTGAAAAGCAATAAAAATTAGAGATATTTGTAATCGGCTTAGGCCGAACATTTTTCAACACCCATCGTATTCTCACCGGAAACGCAACATGCTATGTAAAAAGTGTTTTATTGCGTATACAGTAGCAAGCGTAATAGGCTTCGTATATACCCTATTGCTATGTAAGAGGATAAACACATTCAAAATATAAAATCTTTATATAACTTTTAAGTAACATGTTTAACATATAGTTAAACTAATTAACACACACACAAAAAAATACACCTAAAAATCATAAATAGAAAATTTGTACACAAATAGTTTCAATAAATAACTTTTAATATTCAATTCATTCATTTGCTGATTATGAACGGACCTATGGACTGATTACTTTAACTTTTAATAATGACTAGCAATAACGAAGCTTTGCTGCTTTCAGTAACTTTTATTATCTTTTTTTGAGCAAAAAGAAAGAAAGAAAAAAACTTTTTTTTAACAAATAAAATTGAATAAATTAAACAATAAATATTTTCAAATGTTTAATTAAATCGAATGTTTATTCCTTAACTTAAAATATTTAAAAATTAATTGTGAAAATGGCTTTTAATGTTATTATTGTTGTTGTTGTTGTTGTTGTTGTTGTTGTTGTCGTCGTCGTTGTGTTATATGATGTTTTTTCCACTTGTTATTTTGCTCTTAATCATTATAATATCACAAATTATTGTAAAACAAAACTTTACGATGAAATTAAGGCATTTTTTTTGTTTTTAAATTATTTTTTATATTTGTTTTCAATTTTTTTTTTTTTTTTTAAATTTAAGTAAAAAGAAAATTTATTAAGAAAAACATGGAGGCATTACAATGGTTTGCAATATTGTAAGAACATTTTCATCGCGGCAGCATCTCCAGGCTGGGCAAGGCAATATCTATTGGAAACATGGCGAACACATATATTATATGAATATTTATAATGAATATTTTGTATCATTATTCCTCTTGGGATGCGGTTGCAACTTGCTTTAACCTTTGCTTTATCAATCATAAGTGACTTGTGCCAAAAGGAGATCAACAACAAAAGCTTATGGAACTTTTATCTTGATCGAGGATATTCTTAATGATTTCGTATCTCTTGATATAAATTTATTAACTAAATATAGTGTATTCCACAATTACTCTAAGGTAGTGAATATTGACTTAATTTCATCATCTGAGAGAAATTATTTAAAAAGTTTATGAAAACAGCTTTAATTAATGTGAACGATCTCTGACTGGGGATACTCTGGCCGTTTTTCCGTACAAATTATCAAAGCAATTTGCGAGAGTATTGCTGATAGTCTAGGGATATTAGCTTAATAACGTGTTTAAGGACCTTTCGAGAAGCTGTCTATAGCGTAATCTCATAGCGTAGTCCAATGTTCAATGGACTTAACAAGTGAAGTTCACTGAGCATGTCGAACAGCAGTTGTTCGTTTGTTCGGTGAAAACAAATGAACGCTGATTTTTCAAATAAAATTAAAGTACATATATGCCACCGAAGTCCTGGAGGCTATTTACTCGCTATGCTACACCGTGCATAATCTATTTTTTTGAACTAAAAAAGATTGAAAAAAAGGTACAATTTTTAGTTGTAAACATGTGGGTGTATGCGTTCTATTAAACTTATATCTCAAGTGCAATTTTGCGTCATCCTTTATATATTACCGTTAACTTTGCTCGCAGAAAATAAGGAGTAGCTAATCTTTCTTGTGTTAGGTGTTTTTCTTTCTGATCCGGACTTATGTGCTTACAAAAAAACTATTTACTCGTTCAGGTTATTTATGGTTTGTTTTGGATTTTTTGCAGAGCAACTTGCTTTTCTAACAACTCCTTTCGAAAGTCAAAACAGAAATTTGCCTCCAGCGTCATGCTTTCGCTCAAACAAAAGTCGAATATAGTTTTTTTTCTTTTTTTTTCTTCTTGTGTTTGCATGCGAAATGAGAATGATTATTAATTCCAAAATCATATTTTCATCCTAAGTGCACAAGCACAAGGTGACAATTCATTGACCGCCTTAAACAGTGTCTTTCTCTTTTGTCGTCACGCTTCTACTTCTTCATTCAAACCATTGTGAATTTAGCCTCCCTTTAAAAATATAAAAATATATTTTAATATAAACTAAGTTAAAAAAAAAAGCAAAAATTTTCCCTACTTAAACTTAATGATATTTGTATAAAAAGAAAAAAAAAAAATAATAATAATAATAATAATATGATTAATGAAGAGGAAAATTAAGTAGAACAATTATACATAGGGAAGAGAGAAAAAACGGAAAATATCATTGCTCGCCATATGTTGTTGTAATTAATTAATGTCAAATAATTCTAAAAATATATATAAATTTTTTGTTTTTATTCTTCAATGCACTTTTAAGAGCTTATGTAAATGAGGTGTTTATCTTGGCTAACTAAATAAAGCAAAAAATTAATTATTTTACCATAACCTAATTTATGCAAAATAAATAAGTAAATGTATATGCAACTATATATGCTCTCTCGCTCTGGCAATTCAGTAATTTGTTCGCTATTATTATTAAAAAACAAAAAAAAAAAAATGCAAAAAAGCGAAAAACACTTAAAAATATAAAATACATTCTTTTTTTATGTTTTTTATTTATTTATTTTTTTTTTTATTCTATTTTATGTTTCTTTTTTTAGGTCTTTCATTCTCTCTTTCTTTCTTTCTTTCTGTCTAAACTCAAAGTACTTGCATTTTATTTATTTATTTTTTTTTTGTGTTTTTTTTTTTCTTTTTATATTATCATTATCATTATTATTATTATTATTATTATTTCAACTGTGTAAAACCAAAAATTTAATGGAATTTCTTTTCATTTAACAATCTTCCAGCGCTTGCGTTTTGTCATACGAAATCCAATTCGGAACGCGACTTGTACATTTTACGTTCCATGGTACGTTCAAACCATTTTTTAATTTCGGCGACTATTAGCACTGAGGAGGTTAGCGAGAGCAGAAACAATATATCGTAAGCTGATAGCGATTCTGTTTGGAATACCATTTGTAGTGGTGGAAAATAAATAACCAGCATTTGACCAATAATGGAGAAGGCTACTGCGAAAAGGAACATCCGATTCGAGGTTAGACCAATGGTGAAAACACTTTTGGTTTGTGAACGGCAGGAGAGAGCATTAAACATATCGAAGAATACGAAACATGTAAAAGTCATCGTAGTATCGCGCTTAGTTTTGCCCAAAGATCCATCAACCATTTCTCTCTGAAATACCCACAACGTCCCCAAAATGATGATGCTGGCACTTAGCAAAACGTTCACGATCACCGATCTGGTAATCATTGGTTGTTTAACATTGCGAGGTTTCTGCTTTAAAACATCATGATCGACCGGTTCAACTCCCAAACTTTGAGCCGGCGGCCCATCCATTATAATGTTAATCCATAATATTTGCATAGCATTTAAAGGATTGGCTATGCCCATAAGAGTGGCCAACGCAATCAAAGACAAAGCGGCAATCGAAGTACTCAATTGAAATCTTACGAAATTTCTTATATTATAAAATATAGCCTTGCCCTCCTCGATAGCGGCGCTGTGCAAAGTAAACACACAATCAATTAATCAAATATTCATCAAATTTTGAACATATATGCACATTACTTACATTATGGTATGGAAATCATCAGTTACCAATATCATGTCGGCAGCTTCTTTACACACGTCCGTGCCATTTTTACCCATAGCAATGCCTATGTCGGCCTTTTTCAAAGCTACACCATCGTTTACACCGTCGCCTGTCATCCCAACAATGTTGCCAGTGCGTTGCAAAGACTTGACTATAGCCAATTTATGACGTGGCGTTACACGATAAAAAACACTTACATTATTTGCCACTTTATCCAATTGGTGTTCATTCATTTGATCGATTTCTTGTCCAGACAATGTTTGATGATGTATTGTATCGATGCCAATAAGGCTGGCTGTCGATGCAGAAATTGTGAAGTGAAAAAAATGCAATAAAATATAGAGAGAGGGAGAGAGAGAAAAGAAAAATTAACAAAATTCAAGAAAATTCGATAAATTAATTAAAAATTAAGAAATTTTTATATAAAATACATAAACAATAAAACAATTATTGCATTAATGCGAAAATCTATACGAAATATATAATAAATCTTGAATGTGTGATGCCACGAATCTTCTTGAATGTTGAAATTATGTTCGAATTGTCAAGATTTTAAAACGGAATTGATTTGATCCATATCTTGAGCGGCATCATTATTGAACGATTGCATCATCTTGTATGAATTGTCATAATTGTTTCGTAAGGAATTGCTCAAAATGTGTGGTTCAGCTTTCCCTCGAAAATTGTACGATAATAATGACACTCCCTAATAACACCGGTCGATAATTTTCTTAACTAACAAACAATTGGAATGAATGATTAAATCAATTTAGAATCTTGCATTGATCAAGTGCAGTATTAAAACGGTCTGAATAGTTTCAGAAGATTCGGGTGTTACAAGCGAAACGATCAAACTAAATAAAATGCGTAGATCAGTAGATCATCGTATTGTGTGTCGCAATAATTATGAAGAACAAATGTTTCAAGATCGATTATGAACGGTAACAGCCAATAACAAGAAGGCGCGACGAAGAGCATTTGAAAGATCAAAGTGTTTGCAAATCAAAATCATTGCCAGCAACTTGAAATAGGCATATATTGAGGATCGTAAAAGATATGGAGTCCTTACAATTCTATTAATTAATTCATAGTCGAAACTCTCTGATATTTTATAGGCTAACAGCAGACTAATAATAGATATTACTATCATTAAATAATGTTAGAGTAAGTGTTCAGTGCTTGAAATTCGCGAGAATGGATTATTAAAAAGGTATTTATTTTTTTCATATTTTTTCAAATCACGACTAATTTAATTAAAAAGTGCGGCACTCCTGCTCTCTGATTTCTCCCGAAAACTTGTAAAATTTTTCTCTGTCTTTTTAAAGTCATATGGCCCCGAGAAGTGCAAATAATTACATTATATATTGTGTTTTATGATATGTACGGCTGCCTTTATTCATAAATAGTTATTTGCCTTTATTCGTTTAATGTGTGTGTTTGTCCATATTGAATGCAACAATAGTTAAATAATTTTCTATCGATGTAAAGTATTGTCACGGGAAACTATTAACAACAATGAAAAGCTGTTCAAATATTGACTTTTTCACGATTATGAGTGCAGAAAATAAAGTTTAAATATGAATAATAGAAGAATAGCACAATTAACAAAATACCAATTTTATTATGAAACATGGATGTTGTTTATTTATTGTAACAAAAACAAAAGTATCAAATTCTTAATTGGTTTAAGCTAATCCATCTGTCTGTCTGCCGCAAAAAAGAGCTGAACGACTTTAAAAATTGGCAGAAACATTGGAAGTTCTTGCACGCAGGTTTTCATTGAAAATGCCGCAAATCGGTCGAAGAACGTGTCTACCTACAGTAACATTTAAACCGAGAATATCTCTGCTTTTCCAAAATAATAAACTATTGGTTTTTTGCTCATTACACCATAAACTACGGCTGATAAATCTACAAAAATTTAAATGTGTATTCAATCGGCGACGTTGTCTGACCACGTGTACAGAAATGAGATATATTTACCACACCTACTCAATATTATAGTATAGAAAAGATTAATTTTTTTTGCGATACCTTTATAGGGCGCAGAAATAAGTTTCAGCAACTCCCTAAAGTTTGTAAACTCGTGGCCAGGTGCAAGTTTCAGGTGCGTCTAAGATTGCCCGCCTGTTTTTCTATGCATTTGCCCTTATGCCCAGCTGTGTAGTATTTGCGGTAAACTATCTCCCAAAGAATTTCAATTTGATCCAAACTTTACAAAAGACACGCCTACAACGCCCACACGGCTTTGCAACAAAAACTGAAAACACTTTTGCTTCCCGTCTTTTTTACTTCTAACGTACAACACATACATCACATAAATTTCCACTGAAATTAGTCTGAACGTAGAAAAAATCAGCCGGGTCCAGTCAGTATTATAGAGTATGAAAATTTTGATCTTTTCCTTTTTTTGGTATAAAAGATCACGATCCCAACCGGAAATCATTTTCTTGCTTATTTGATGCTCGAACGATAAGGGTATACAAGGACTGATTCAGTCCAAGAATGTATCCGATGTAAAATTGATTTCGTTTTTAAGATACTAAGGTGTCTTTTCAAATTTGACGATTTGCTTCCTTTCCTTTAATTTTATTAATTTATTAAATTTTTAATTTTTTTATTTTTTTAGTTTGGTGTACAGGCAAAGCAACATTAATTCGTTTTTCCTGAAGCCTTCTATAATACTGTCTATCATTTACGCGAATGTTTTTTGTCTCTTGCATGCCGCTGATGTATCCATGGACGGCAATACCTGAATGACACCTTAACAGAGAACATCCGATTGCAGTTCACTTCCTTTAAATTTTAAGGGAAAGAAAAATGATAGCAAAAGCAAAAAAAAAAAAAAGCGAAAATAAAATAAAAGTTTTATCACATAAATAAGCGCCAGCTCAACTACTACGCCAACCATATTTTTGTTGCCTTGTTACGAACCGCACGATAGCAGGAAAAAACACATAAATATTAGAGAAGTTGCTGAAAGTCCTTCTCTACTTCTTGTACAGCTTGAGGAAAAAATTTAAGAAAAATGAAAATTTCATAAAAATATATTGTCATTAAAATTAACCGTAACGTGGGTTTTGTTTTTTTTTGCAGATGATTGACAACCTAGACTGTAGTATCACTACCAGTGTGGCTTATTGAATATGACAGTAGCTGAACAAGTCGTGTTATCGTTTCTAAAGTTGTTCATCTTTCCTTTAAGTTATTTATTAACATAATATTACATGAGCATCGCTTCCGTACAAATCGAAATATTCGCTATTATTATTATAAAAAGCCGATATCGATATGCTGTAAAAACGATCCATTTCTGAAGAGGATTGTAACTGGTGATGAAAAATGGATCCTATGCAAGAAAAAAATAGCAACGCAATAGATCAACGGTGAGCCGTCTCGAACAATATCAAAACCAGATACTCGCAAAAAGAGGAGGAATTTTTTGTCAGTATTGTGAGCTTCTGCCGCGTAATAAAACAATAAATTCTGACGCATATTGTGACTAAACCATGTCGCCTGATACGTTCAAGTTTGGTCAATCGAAAAAATATTTTTTTTTTCATCACGACATTGCAAGACATTATACTTCTTTCCTCACTCGTCAAAAATTATTAAACCTTGGCTGGCATGTATTATCACGTCCACCATATAGTTTTGATATTGAACCATCAGATTACGATGTCTTTCGTTCTCCACGAAATTCTTTGTCTAGCAACACTTTCAATTCAAATAACAGTGAAAATTCATATGTGGAAAATTTTTTTGCTGCAAAAGATCGGAAATTTCATAAGGAGAGAGTAATAAAATTTGCCTCAAAAGTAACTATTTTTTTATTGAGGAAAATGACAAACGTCTAACTTAATACTTTTATATATAAAAAAGAAAAATATTTTATTTCATAGTGAAAAACCGCAAGAAAGGGGTACTGGCGTCACGATGAAGTACAATCGCGCATTTCGATTATTTTGAAGTGACGGTTCTACAAAGCAATATCTGTTCACTTGTCGGCAATACTATCGTCAAAGGTGTGATTTTTCAAATTTTTATTCGATTCGATTCGATTACTTTTGCACATCACTTGTATGTAATGAAAGATTGTTGAGTAGCTTGGAAAATTTCTTCGCTTTTAATTATTTATTAAATTTATTAAAATTTCGATATCTTTGCCATTTATTTTTTAACCTTCCTTCCTTCCTTCCGTCCATGGCACGACACATAGCAATTAGTAAATAAAACGTAAGATTTTGATAGAAAATTGAATGTTTTTTGCCAAAAACGTATGAAATTAATTTTGCATTAATAAAGAACATAAAGGAAAATGCAGATAACAACTACGGAAATCATGTGATGTCGTCTCGTTTATATTCTCTTTAACGAAAATAGAAAACTCATCATAATGGCATTAGCAATGACATACAGATTCAGATCTACTGTCGAGGTCATTTGTGAACTATGCTTGCAAATAAAAACATGCAAGAAAATTACATTCGGCCGCGAACGAATCCTTCATACCCACCATCTCTTGAAAAAAAAAATGTAATTTCAATATTCGACACTGTTGAGCGACCGTGGCCGCCTTTCTATTTTTGTGCAGATGTTATAGGATTACTCATAGAAGAGGGGTGGGAATTTTTGTCGCTAGTCCATTTTAGTATGTGTTGTTAGTTGTTAGTTGTTCTGTGGGTGTGTCCTTTGACTCAATTTGCTTCTTGCAAGAACCTTCGAATGCTTTTGCCAATTTTGGCAAACATTACCCACTAACCGATTGACAAATTACCGGACAGACGGACATGTTTAAATTGATGCAGGGTTTGACAGTGATGATGAAGTATATACACAACAAAGTATTTTTCTGTGTGAAGCTAACGTTTTCACAAAATGAATATTATCCCCATCTTTCGGTGGTGAGTATAAAAAAAAAGAAGAAAAAATGAAAACATTTATAAAAAAAATTTACAATTCAAGTCAAAAATGATGATTGAGTAGCTATTCAAATATTAACTTAAACACATACATTCACACATTTATTCATTTATTATAAAAGCGAATGGAATTTGCGGTAAACATACATTAACAGAAAAAAAAAGGTTAAAAAATTAAAATTAAAAACAGGTAAGAAAATTATATTCGGTCGTGCCCGAATCTTTTATACCTACCCATCACCGTTATCCTAAACAAGACAAAATATGTAAAAGAATTAAATTTTTCTACTTTATAACATGGAGTGGGCATGGCTGATTTTTTCTATTCTCAAAATAGAATTTTGTATCCCATAGGCGTGTGGGCGTTCTAGGCGTGTACTTGCTTCCAAATTATTTTGCAAATTTATGGGCGGTATCTTCGTTTTCGCAAACGGGAAAATGTTTATCACAGATACTACAAAGATGGGCAGACGAATAGATGGATATGCGAACATGCTTAGGTGCCTTCCAAATTTCAATCTGGCCATATCTTTATATACTTTATGGGGTTTTTCTGCGCCTTATAAAGGTATTGAAAAAATAATATTAAACTTTAATACCCTATAATATTGAGTAGGCGTGGTGACTTTTTCCCATTTTTTTTACAATTGCTACAGCATCGCCCATAAAATATGCGTTCAAATTGTTGTACCTTTCTTTAACTGCTATAGTTTATGGGTAATGAGCAACAAACGTATTTTTTTTTTTACTTTTGAAAAGCGAAGTCTTCTCAGTTTACGTGGTGCTATGAGCGTGTCCTATGACGACGTTGGCCTATTTTCAATAACCACCTGCTTGCAAGAATTTCCAAGGTTTCTGCCCAAATTTTAAGCCGACAGCTTCACTTTCGCGGCTCGGAGAATGTTCACAATAGACATCACATAGACGGACAGACGGACATGCTTAAATCGGATGCTGATCAAGAATATATATGCATCGTGGAGTGACACTTCTAATGCGTCCTTATAAGTGTTGCAAGCGTTTTGACAAAATGAATACACTCCTGATCCTCCAGTGATGGGTATAATAAAAATCAACAAGAAATTTTTTTCGACTAACTGAGAATATTATAGCACCAACCGTTGCCATCTGTTGCACAAAAAGTGGTCAATATATCAATGGTATATCGCATCGTATATACACTGTATCGTTAATATCTTAAATTACACTTTTGCTCGATTAAATAGCACTTTCATCGAGTTTGTAAAGTCTCCAAATCAAACTTGTAGAGTTCTCATAGCATACATTTGAAAATTTCGTGATCGCAATCTCATTAGATCGAATGAAAGACAGACGAGCAACAATAATCGAATCACGATGATCAAGGATGTATGTACCTGTACCTAAATGGTTCCTTGATCCCTTTGGTTGAATTGACGATTCGATGCAGCCTCATTTCGATATTAATGAAAAAAAAAAAAAAATATATATATATATATATATATATATATACATATAAAGCAACAGTTCACGAGAACACGGTTTAATTTAACAAAGAGCATCAGCCTGACGAGAGCGAAACGAGAAGATTTGCTTGTTTAAGACAGAGTTCTGACACCATGACCATGATCCTCAGAAAATAGATGAGAAATATATTGATATCGTTCTTTAAACCGATCCAGGCATATAGGTACGCGTATGCATCGATATTGTGACGTCTTCCATGCATATTTTTATGGCATTTGACAAATTTAATATATTCCCTGCGGTACATATTAAAATTTAATTTGGCGTTTTTACTAAAAATTGGCGGTTTGCAACAATTTCCAATTAAAATTTAATTTATTTTTAAATACATTCCAAAGGCTTTTTTTTTTTTGTTAAATTAATTAAATTCGAACGAGTTTTACTGAAACAGCTTTCTACGATTTATGAAATGTAAAAAAGAGGAAATTCTCTTTTTGTGTAAACAAAAAAAAAAAAGAAAAAAGTAATCTTGAATGTCAATTATTCTTCCGCATAATTAAATTTTAATGGCTTTTTTACCACTTTTCGCCACCAAGCACTGAGGGTATATTAACTTTTTCATTTCTTTCGCAGAACACAAAAATAAGCTTGAAAAGCTTAATAAAATAAATATAATGCGATGACGTTGAACGAAACCTATCTGTCTATTCTTTTATTTTGCCGATCTGACAGTCGATTTATTCACTTGTCTGATTTACAACGAGATTTTCACAGTTGAAGTGTGAAATTGTGAGTTGCACCTGCTTATAAAGCTCTCGCTCCCAATGGCCAGAACGAACAAAAGAAACTTAAAATATAAATTCAAAAATATATAGGCAGATATTTTCATACAATTCTCTTAATTAATAATCGAGACGACAATAGATCAGATGATCGATCAATGTGAAATTTGATAAATGCATTTATCAGCCATTTGCATAGAGGATTACGAATAAATAAAAAAAAACGCTTACATTATGAATTTCTCTTTTCGATTTCCTTACATAGTGGATACCCAAGATTCGCTTCAAAATGCATATAAACTTCTTAGTTGTTTCTGCTTGCTCTCGCTTCTGAGCATTTAAAAGCTTTATGAAAATAAAAAGAACGCAGGATAATTTTTAATATATCCAGCACCGTCATCACCAATGCCTTTTGTTGTTATTTAGAGCAACACAAAGGAAGACATTTTCTAACGTCATTTCATATCAAAATGCGCTTTTTTTTATTTTTATTCAGTCACTTGCATCTACATGGAGAATGGTTTTGTAGTCATGTGTAATAGAAAAAAAAAGGAGAACTCCAAGAGTTATTGTTTTATGCTTAAATATGTAAAGAATAGAAAAAGGGAAAAACATTAAAAAAAAAAAGAGAAGAGAAGGAGAGAAAAACAATGCGGCATAATTGTTAATATGAAGAAAATATAAACAACACAAAAGGCTCTCTAGTGAAGTGACGACAGCTTCGTAGCCATCATTGCCACAGCTTCTGCACTAGTTGCTGCACATTACTGGCACTCCATTCGTTTAAAAGAATCATGTGGAAAAAAAGTTTTGAAAGCAAGAAAAACAAAAATAAAAAAAAAAAACCCTGTTGTACGTATGTAATAGAGGCATCAAGTAACGACAGCAACACCAGCCTTCACATCTACGTATTTGTAGTTAGAGAGTAAAAAACGTACAGAGCAGTCAGCATGAACTTTTGAAAATGTGAAGAAATTTTTATAAATGTGAGAGACAAAATTTTTTATTCAACTTTTGCAGAATGACTCGCAAAAACTCGCATATGCTACAGGTTCTCTTAACCGATTTTTATGCGATTACCATACTTTTTATATCCACCGTATAACTTATATATTAAGTTTACCAAAAGTCTGTAGCGCTTAAGAACATAGATAGGTCTGTCTGCTGGACACACCTCCATGTTAAACTAACGATGATAATTTCAAAAAGTTGTCATGGGTTTCATTTCAAATTATTTTCTTATTATTCTCGTGATATTCAGTTCGAAACATTTGAACATTTTGTATAATTTCGTGCACTTTCGTATATCCGATCCGATCATGCTCCCGATCGTGCTCCTAGCGACAATACAATGTATTAAAGCCAACTTCTCTGTATATTCAAAAAGAGTCACGTAACGTCCACTTTTTCTTTGGTATAGCAATCAAATAAAATGGCTTCCAGCACAGAATGCCACAAGATAAATGTGTTTCTTCACAGCAAAATAAAGCGGACGTCACGTGATGGTGGATTAAATTTTTCATAACAATCTTCTCGGTATGGGTATCAAATAAGAAGGCTTGGAATATACAAAGTGTATTTTGACAGAGGAAAAGGTAAAAGTAAAGAAAAACAGGTGAGAATATTATAGTTGGGCAAAGCCGGCCATTAGATACCCTCACATTGCAATTCTTCATTCATTTTCATGACAAGGGGCTAGCATTTTGCGATTGCACTTTACATGGCATGGGGCCTGACATTGAACCTACGTAGTCCAGCTACACTATAGTTATTTCGATTTAATTATTGTCTATATATTTTGTAAAGAAATTTACAAAGGATGGATTTAACGGCTGCCGGGTAACTTAGATCACATGCTCGCCTATATTGAAGACTCTATTGCATTTGAGATTTGAATCCACGATCATTGAGTTGTTAGTCGCGATCCTTTACCTACTCGACTACTCGACTCAGGCGGTATAGTTAATTTCTATGTCAAATTATAATCATGGACCAGTTTTTATTGTAAAATATTTGGTTTAATTATCGTTAGAACTCTTATACAGGAAAAGTGTCCATAAAATAGCCCGTCATATACAGTTGGTTTTTGATGTCAGACAACTAATACGGAGCAATTTTCACTCTGAAATATCAAAGATTAAAGCGTTTTCCTGTTACTGTTATGTAAGACGGGGAGTTGAAAACGTTGCCCCATCCGATCCAAATCTATCACATCAACTTATTACGCCCGAATATGATTACGTACGCTTTTTACGAGAAGTTTGGAAAGTTGTAATGCTTTTTTCAATGTTCATAAGGAGACTAGTCATAAAAGTGGTCGTACCTAATCCATTTTCAATAGCGTATCTCGTTAAGCCAAAACACATGAGTGTAGTGAATTTCATCAAAATATCTCAAAAATTGTGTAGTTGAACACAAATATACAAGACGGACAGATGGGCAGACAAGCTTAGAATGTGATTGGGTATTGATCGATATAATAAAAGGTGGATCATCTCCAGTCTCTCTGGGTGTTGTAAATATCCACACAAACCTGCCACCAGAATAATGTATGGTATAAAAATGCTGAATGAAATTTGTTTAGTCGTTACTGAATAGAGATCCAGAGTTGGTCAAGTAAATAAAAGAACTGAAAATGAAATCTCTTATTTAAAGAACATACTGGATATCGCGAATTTTTGTCATCAATTCGTTTCAATCAATTACTAAGCAATTGCAGTTAACATTTCTAAATAGATTCCGTGAATCGATTTGAATTAATAGCGAAGCAATGTACCGAAATTGCATTTTCGTACTGCGGCTCAGAATCTACTGCGTGTCAACTTTTCGCCAATTTTTCCATTCCCTTCCATTTCTTAAATTAAAAAAAAAAAACGATATAAACATAACCTCACTAAAGGATTTAAAAAAAAAAAAAAACAAAATGCAAAGTTAGAAACGGAGATATGTCGAATATGTTTATTTTTTGTAAGGGAAGCCCTTAAAGACAGAAAGAAGCGAATTAAAGTAGAACATGGCGAGAAAATTTTATTTGCAATTTCTTTTTTCTACGTTGTCTACTGCGTATATACAACGCTGGATAATTATAAGGTTCTTTTTCTTTCGTTTTCCGCCAAAGGAGATCTCGCGAATCTTTCATTATATTTTGCATTGGAATCTCTTACTTCTTATCAAGTGAAGCTCGTTGAAGACAAACTTCAAAATTAAAAATTTTTTATGTGTATTGATAATAAACGTGTGTTACCCATCGACGCGGATTGAATTTACCCAACAACTTTATTAAAGAAATTAGAGAGAAATGCTTTACACAATAAAGCATTTAAAGTGGCATCCTTGAGTTAAGCCATCAAGTTTCATACAAACATCAACATAATGCTATAAAAAGGGAAGTCAAGTTTTTTTGTTTAATTTCTTTCGCCGTTTTTGTGAAATGAAAAAAAAAAAAAAAAAAAAAACGGAGAGGAAAAACGAGACAAAGGAGACGCTCGAAGTGAACAGCATGAAATACTAGGAAACTAGCAATCAGAATATTTACGGCATTCTTTGTTTATTATGGAAATAATTATTTCTTTTTTTTTTCTTTTTTTTTTTTTTGTTTAGTCTTACTGAGCTCTTTGAAGGTTACAAGTGAACTAGAGTAGATGTTAACATTGTTTAAGGCAGACTGGCAAATTTTTAATACATCTTAACTCGTAGAGATTGCTGGTGGCTTGAATGCCTTGAAAGCTTTTTTTTTTTTTTTTTTTTTTTTTTTTTTTTTTTTTTTTTTTTTTTTTT